>JAQGBT010003061.1:0-21108 GCA_034698585.1 Disparrhopalites patrizii | reverse complement strand
TCTCTCTTTCCCTCTGTCTCTCTCTCTTTCCCTCTGTCTCTCTCTCTCTTTCCCTCTGTCTCTCTCTCTCTCTTTCCCTCTGTCTCTATCTCTCTTTTTCGTTGCCTTCTTTCGCTCTCTCGTTCTCTCTAGCGCGCTCTCTCTCTCTCTTTCACTTACTTTCGATCTCTATCGCTCTCTTTCTATCTCGCGTTACCTATCCTATCTCGCTTCACTATCTCTCTCTTCTCTCTTTGTCTATCTGTATGCCTTTTTCTCTCCCGCTCTTCGTCTGCCTCTTTGTCTCTCCCGCGCGTTGTCTGTTTCTCTCGCTCTCTCTCGCTTTATCCTCTCTTTCTCTACCGCTCTCTTTCTCTATTGCTCCGTCTTCCTCGCTATTTCTTTATCGCTATGTCTCTCTTTCTCTATCGCTGTGTCCATCTTTGTCTCTCGCTCTCTCTTTCTCTCTCTCTCTATTTCTCCATCGCTCTTTCTGGCACTCTTTCCCTTGCTCTCTCTCATTCTCTTTTCCACCTTCTTTCTTGCTTCTCTCTCGCTCTCCTTAAAAAAATGTTTCGAGGTAAATGGTCTCTTTCTCTATCGCTCTCTCTTTCTTTCTCTCTCTCTCTCCCGCTCTTTTCGTTGCTCTGTCTCTCGCTCTCTTTTCCATCTTCGTTCTTGCTGCTCTCTCTCTCCTTTAAAAAAATGGTTCGAGGTAAATGGTGATGGTGCAGAGAAAAACGTGCTGTTTTTAAACTCCGTTGCCTTATCCACCTGCTTCGACTGGGGCAGTATGCGTGCATATGATCACCTTAGAATTCTTTGAAACTAATATGTTCGTACCACTATTACTACTACAGAATCCTTGCTGGTGACTTAGTCGGAAAGCACAACAAACAGAGAAAAAAGCTTGCCCCAGCAAAAAATTCATATTAGTTTCCTCCAAAAACCTCCGCCATGGACTGGAGAGAGACCATTGAAGCATCAATATTATTATGTATAACTACAGAGAGAAAAAAGGAAGGATGGGACGGAGAGGATGGAGCTGTTCCCAGAAAAGAAAAATGTGCTGATTCCTTCCCCGATTCCTCCCTCTGTAGTGGATCCGGCCAGTAATGTAAATCAGATGAAATAGAATTGGTTCCGGAGGGAAAGGACAAGAAAGGAGTGAGTGGCGTCGGGTGGTAAGATTCAATTTTTCCGTTGCTAAAGATATCTGGAAGATGGTAACAATTTCTTGTGATTTTTATCCTCGTCTCTTTCCCCCAGCATCAACAGAAGGTAAGATGGTACGTCGTATGGGAACGTAAACAAACGTGAAATGGAGTGTAAAAAAAATACACACACATTCCTCCAGTCACTTCTGTAAATGTGGGAGGATTTGCTCGAGAGGAAGATAGAGAGACAGAGAGAGATAGAGATAGAAAGAAATGGATCCTGAGCGCGGTTTTGCGGATTACCTTCATCTATATATGGAATATGGAGTGCTTCTTATAACTCCCTTTTCTCCCATACTTGTCTATCCCACCCGAGCAGATCATTTGAGTCAAATGTATACATGCAAAAGCAAAATATAGAACGTAAGGATCATCTCAATTTTTTTTGCTGGTGAGTGCTGCAAGAGAAAATAGTCTCCTAGACAGTGTTGTAACAGATTATTTTACACACTCACTAAGGCGATCGATCACTAAGTAGGAGTAACAACAATCGGAAGCCAACACCTAAAGAAACACGTGATGGGAGTCCCACAATGGCATAAAGGGAGTATTGTCACAACCCTCAGAACCTTTTATGGTTCTTCCCGTGCGATCAAATAAATACACCCGCAATTACTCCCACAAAAACTTCTCCCTCCTAGTATACTTTAGTGAGGAAAAAGAATGAGTTTTTGAAGGTATATATTTTACCCGGTTTTTCTCTCCATAAGGAAGGAGAAAACTCCCAGTATTTTTTTTTCCGGGTAAAAGGTAGCTCATCGGCGGGTTAATAGCTACAGCAGTGATTCACGGTGGGGGGATTACCCAACGTAATCAAACACTCGGGTGTCCCCCCTTTCTATTTTCCTTGTAACATCCCCTTTATTTTTTTATATGTATGTACCCTCCAAAAGTACCATTGTCACCCTTCCAAGGAGAGTTGTGGGGCACTAATGTTTGTACTGTACACATTTTTGAAAAAATAGCAAGAAACCCAAGGCTGTGGGAGGTGGAAGAAGAGATACACATTGGGAGGGAAAAAGTCCTAGGAAATGCAGGAAGGGAATTAGAAAGTTGGAGGAGAGTGTGCTTCTCTGTCTCTCTCTCTCTGTCTTTCTTTCTCTCTCTATCTCTCTCTCTCATGCTGGGAGAGGAGGGGAAAAGACAACTCACTGTATGGGTAGTGCACTTAACAAAAGGAGACAGTGGAGGGGGAAGAAATGGGGCGTAAATGCTTCACAATGAGCTACCAAGTCTCGGGTCATAGATTCAATTGGGAAAAAAGAACAAAATGACTCTTTTCGTCTATTTAGAAGATTATCCCAAATATATTACATGGAAGGATGTAATGGGGGCTCAAATAAAGTCCTGATAACCGTTCCTTCCTCCAACCTTCTTTAGTGCCCAATCATTTAAAAAAAAGGAGCTCAGGAGTATCAAAAGAAGAAGAAAATAAAAGGATTCGACAATCTCTTCATTTCTCTATATTTAATACATGTTTTCCGCATCATAAAATGCTACTTTTCTCCCGATTTCCTTCTCTTTTTTTCTCCCTATAATTTTTCAACTTGACTCACCTCTTTATTTCCTTTTTTTATTCCCATTATTACGTATAACTTATGTATTTCTTCCTTTATGTCCGTTCTCAAATTGCATGATTGGAGCACGTTTCACTTACTTTGACAAAAAAAAGGTCTGTATGTAATTCTTTACTGTGGAAAGCGCATGTGGTGGAAGGTAATAATAATTACATGGTCGAGATAGGAGGATGAGTGCTTTACTTGGAGGGGATTAAAATTCATAATAATTTGCCAATATTTCGCCAGGTTTGGTGCTGAGCGTTGAAATAGAATTCCTGTCATACGAAAGCTGTAGCACAGGATATTAAGATGTCGGAAGGCACACATCATTTAATCATGATAGTGACTCGTGAAATTTCCATCCATTTTTTTCGCAACATTTTACATAAAAACGATTTTAGTAAGGGTGAGAGGGAGAAAAGGCAGCTTTTGGCAGCTTTTAAAGGGAAATAGTTAAACAGACACTTTTGAGGAAAAAACTCCACAAAAAGAAATACTCGTGTTATTTCTTTTTAATTTTTTTTATCAACTTCTTTGGAGACTTAAAATTGAATATTTGAATTTCTATATGAACGCTTCAAAGTTGGGGGAATAAAATTAGAAAAAAATGCATTTTACCCAAGAAATGCCATGTGTGATGAATCCCCACCTAGAGAAAAGGATGAAAGTGGGAGTAATAATAATTTTATTCAAAGACCATTCTCAACTTTTTTTTTGGAGGTAAAAGGAAGTTATGTAATAGTAAAAGGAAGCTGGTGTTTGTTTTGTTACAAGCATATTTCATTTGAATTTCTCGTCTTTTCAATAAAAAGCGCCGCATTTGTCCCTATAAGAAAAGTCCCTTTTGAGAATTTGTTTTTCATTATTTCCAAAGTTTTTACTTGGGAAAATGAATTCACGGAATTGTGCGTGACGTAAAAATGACAAAGTTTTCCTTTATATATTTTTTTTATTGAACACTCTCCCTCTTGGAAGATATTTTTGTTTCCAAGTTCCAAGCATCAGTTGGAGGAGGAGGGGAAAGGTTTGCATAAAAAGGAGTAAAGAGCTGGTCTTCTATCTACTTGAAGACATGTCAGAATAAATCTTTGAACAAGAGGTCTTGGGAAGTGAAAGGGAAGTATATTTTGACTGAAGACGGAAAAGACGTTGGAAGTGTAGAAAGGAAAAAGACGGAGAGATGCTTTATAACTTTGTTTTCATAAGCAGTTACTACAAGAATTGCTCCCGGAGACAAAACGGGACCCATGAGATGTAATTTTTCCCATTAATGAGAAACACACATAAGAAAGAGACATATCGTCACGATAGCATGTACGAGCACTAAAAGACGCTCTTTTTTTTCCCTGTCCCCTCCACCAAAATCTTCTTTCCTCTCTCGAGTCTTTTTTTCTCTAAAAATAAACTCGGAATGAGTCCCAGAGTTTTTAAGGCTTAAAAGAAACACAGAGAGAAGCTTTCCCCCATTTTTTTTATCCTTCCGAGGTGTGAAAGGATATGTGAGAATTAAAAACAGTTTTGTCTCTCCCTCTGCCCATGGATCTATGTGCTTGGCAAAGGCTTTTCCCCCGCAGTGCTCCCATGCAATTTCCGTCTTTTTAAAAAATATTAAAAAGAAGGAAATCATTTTTTTTTTGTAATGAATTCAGTCCCCGGAGCTTAAGCGTGTCCAACGTTCCCCGTGAATGACATCGGGGAAGTGATTTTAGTGGCTCACTGAGGGAGTTTTTGATGCGTTCCAAAGGAATTAAATGGTGGTGAGATTATTTGCATTTCCCGCACACCAGATATATTTGTCAAAGACTGGAAAAAATCCACTGACTGTGTCTTGAGAGGAAGACGAGCGTGTGCGGGAGCATGGGAAAGTTATCTAACGCAAGATGTGAACCAAAAAGTGAACTTCCACCACCTTTTCTCAGAGGATCATGTTCAAATATTTCTTTTTTCTTCTTCTTCCTTTTCCCCCCATCCCTCTCTTTCCCCCACACTTTTCTCCCCTCTTTTTCTTGGGCGCTTCCTCACATTATAACGGAGTTACAGGGATGCGATGGGGGAAGGCTGAGGCAGTGATGCAAGAAACAAAACCATTACGTCCATAAGCTTAGGATTGGTGTCTTTGTTGGTGGTGGTGGGAATGCATGGTTTTACATATGAAAAATCTACATAAGTTCAGTGATGAGGAGGGTTGGAGGGAACAGGGGCTTTTTCCACTTGAGATCTACACGTAATATTCCGCTCTGGCCCGGCATCTCAAGGCTTTTACACGTACACATCCTGGCAGAAGGTGATGGTATTATGTCCAATGGATTTCTCATCCAAAAAGACAGTGGGAAGACGAGAGAAGGAAATAGAGAGAGAAAGAAAGAGAAGAAGAGAGAAAAAAGACAGAGAGACAGCGAGAGAAAGTGGGGGAAAAGACAGAGAAGCTAGAGAAAGGGAGAGAAAAAAGACAGAGATACAGCGAGAGACAGGGAGAGAAAAAATACAGGGATAGCGAGAGAAAGACAGAAAAACAGAGCTACGGAAAGAGAGAGAAAAAAAGAGGGAGAGAGTCAGAGAGAGAGAGATGGAAAGAGAGCAAGGAAGAGCGATGCAGACAGACAGAGAAAAAGAGAGAGACGGAGAGAGGGAAAGAGAAAAAAAAGTTGAATAGAGAGAAAAATAGAGGGAGGTAGAAAGAGAAGAAGATAGAGAGAGAAACAGAGGGGAATAGAGAGAGAAAGAAAGAGGGGAAAGTAGAGAGGGAAATAGAGAGAGAGAGAAAGAAAGAAAGAAAGAAAGGAAAATAGAGAGTGAAATAGAGAGAGAAAGAGTGGAAAATAGAGTGAGTAAGAGCAAAAAGACAGAAATAGAGAAAGAGTGTCAGGGCAAAAGAGAGAGAAATAGAGAGAGAGAAAGAGAGGAAAATAGAGAGAGTAAGAGCAAAAGAGAGAAATAGAGAGAGAAAGAAAGGAAAATAGAGAGAGTAAGGGCAAAAGAGAGAAATAGAGAGAGAGATACGGAAAAATAGAGAGAGATACGGAAAAATAGAGAGAGAGAGGGTAGAATAGGGGAGAGAGAGAGAAAGAAATAGGCGGAGAGGTGGAAGAGAGGAAAATAGAGAGAGAAAGGTAAAAGAGAGATGAATAAGAGAGACAGAGAACGTGAAAATATTCCCCCGCGTGAATTGCGGTTTTCAAGGCACGTGGAATTCACGACCATAAAACTAAGATGAGAAAACCGATATGCTGATTTATTCAAGCAGCTGAGTCAAGTTTCTACATGTATTCCCCCTGCATTTCATTACAAAAGGAGTGTTCTCTCTCTGTATTACAAACACACATGTATACACCTTGAAGTCCTTCCAGAGTAGTGGGGCAGGGGTCTTGGGGAGAAAATGGAGAAGAACTGCCCCATCTTAAATCACGTCTTAATTCCAACAAAACAACAATGAGGAGTTCTCTGGAGGAGCCATCCCACCACTCCCCTGCATAAAGTCCTCCCCAAAAGGGAAAAAACGACCCAAAGCTCCGGTCCCAACTCCCACCAAAAAACCCATGTAAGAACATGGGGAGAAAGACATCGAACGACTTAATAAATTACCACAAAAGACTATTTCTCCCTATCTCCTGGTAATTGCAAACCTCCTTCACGGCTTCCAATTTACATTCCAACAAATATGTGTATACACACGCACTTGTACCAACACTTCCACTTCCTGGCCCTGCTCTCGGCTTCCCTCCTGGATAAACTGAGCATGTGGATGGACAGGCAATTTTGAGGGGGTAAATAAATAAGCAAAAAAAAATAAATACTGATTTGGCTTTCATTTTTTTGTGCATAACTTTCAAACCAGTTCACTTTTGTATAGATTTTACTGTTCAACAAGATAAACAAAATGCCTTCCTATTATCTACATGCACATATTACTAGGTATGTACAGATATTATGAAAGAGAGAAAGAAACAATCTTATCAAGTCTATCTTGTGAAAACTCCACTGCCGGCTTCCCCAAAATTCCTGAAACGCTAACAATAAGCCCTTCCTTTTAATTTCCTGTTCCCCATTCATTTTCTCCTCGTCTTTGCGGTGGGAAGCTAATAATAACAGAGTGTCCAAAAATACAATGAGTTTTACCATGGGGAATACATATATGTTAGTTAATATCAGTGCCAGGAGAGAGACAGGGAGAGAGGGAGAGAGAGAGAGGGAAAATGAGAGTGAAAAGAGACTCTCTTCGTCTCTCTTTCATCCGGGAAAATCCCGAAACCCTCCTACTAACCCCTACCGACCCATGCATAATATATCAGGCTTGAAGAACAAAAAGGAATACCAGAAAGAGGGAGAGAGAGAGAGCGAAAACAAAGCTCTCCTCCCGTTTATACCACACTTGAAAAACCATAAGCTGCCAATTCCACAAAGAATTCCTCCACACAAAACTTGTCTAAAAAGGGAAACATGGGAAACCATCTGCCTGGTACACCAGTGAGAGTCGAAGTTCATTTGGTGACACATGATCATCTCTGTGTTGTCCTTGTACATACTATGTATTCCGTGTGAGGAAAGGCCGCTCTTGACTCCCAGTTTAATTACACAAAAAACTGACTGTCATTTTCGCGCTTGTTTATTTCCCTGGCAAAAGGGGCAATATATGAGCTTCTATTATACGCCCTGAGAAACCTTATACTCTCCTCTCCTCAGATGTGCACTATAGCTATATGAATAAAAGGGAAAAAGAAAGGACAGCAAGTGAGAGACAACACAAAAGATCAACTCTCTCCGTTTCCTCCCACAAAAGGCCCCGACACTCTTGTGCGGTTACAAGTAGGACCAGCGGCTACGGGAGAAGCCCGGAATGGAAAAAGACCACATGAGGAACCAAAGGGAATAAATGGGAGCGGGTCGAATTTTAGAAGAAGTAGGAGTAACATAAATACAAAGGAGACATGCCGGTACAGTCAACCCTTGTTTCCTCCCGAGCCGGAGAAGTCGGTTTCCTTTATTTCCAACATTAGAGAGAAAGAGAGAGAGAGAGAAAAAGAGAAAGAGAAAGAGAGAGAGAGAGAAAGAAATAGACAAGGAAAACAATGGAGGACATCCAAGGGAGTCGTCATACAACAGACGGAACTTGTTCAGATAAAAGAAAGGACTTTCATGGCCACCAACAAGTCATAACGTTGGCGATGGAAGGGATTCAAAAAGAGAAAAGAGTACAAGAGTGCCGCATAAATTTGTATACAACACGTTCCAACATCAACAATAACAATCAAAAATAACAGTAACATCCAAAAAGTCAACCAGAAAGTCAAATGGAAATTTGACTACAAAAATACGGAAACATTCACACGCGGGAGGAATTGTCTACGTTGATTTCCTAATTTGATCACGCACTTTTTGAAATAAATACACGCAATTTAAAAAAAAAGACTTCCGACAATGCTTTCCCCCAAAAGAACATTTGCACTAGTTTTTGAATTCTTGTGTAAACAATTTGACGGCAAAAAGAGAAGAAAGGGTTTTATTTTGGGGAAAGAAGGGGAAACAACAAAGGGGAAAGTAAACAATGGTGTGAGGAGAAATGGGAGCAAACGTGGTCGTGAGACATTTCCAGGTCTAATTGTAGCATCAGGAAGCTTTTATCTCGTCATTTTAATTACTCATTCCAACGAAAACTCTTTTATTCTTTTAAGGTAAGAAACGAAAGAAAACTGGGGGGGGGGGAAGAAGGTGGTCACGCAAAGTTCTACAGGTTAATTCATCATTCTCGCTCATAATAATAATAATAAAACGGCATCTCGCTCCTTTTCACGCAAGTGTATATAGTTGGATGGGGAAGAAAAGTCATAGCCGTTATTATTGTGCCTCCGGATATTTAAAAAAAAGTTTTTTTGTGTACTTTTACCCATTCCTTTACACACAATTTTTTCTTCCTTCCCCCTTGCATACATACACACACAAAGCCTCTGGAAAATGAAGAAGTGTCTGGAAGTAGTGAGTAGACACTCTGATTTTTCATGATTAGCATCTAACTCGTTTTTTTGGACAATAAAATAATCACCGTCATGATTATCGCAACATTTTCAAGTACTACTTAAATGTACTACTCCTTCAACAGCGACGCTACATGACTCCACTCACGTTTTTTTCTAATACCCGGACAAGAAGGGGGCAATAGGAGGTGTGCGAGTGAAGCTATAAAAGACGCACATGGAACGGTTGGTTTTGAAGGAAGGGGGAAAAAATAGGAGGAAGAAAGCGAGGGAAAAATCTTGAGGGCATGTATGCATTTGTACTATAGTCAATCCTAGTGTGGGATTTGAATGGATGTGCACAAGGGGTTGGGCAGTCAATTTGCATATCTAGCCTATCTACCGGTTTTTCTCACTAATTGAATGCGTGCATGCCACATCCTTAATGAATAACGCGTTAAATGTTACTTGAACGCTTAAAAGTGCTTAAATAAATCACAAGTCTACTAATGATTGTGTGTGAGCGAACGAGCCGTTTCAGAGAGTGAGAGAGAGAAAAGTGAGAAAAAACAAAAGAATAAAGACAGTATGTGAGAGATGAGCCAAGAGAAAAGTGAGAAAGGAACTGAGAGAAAATAGAGCGAGAAAGAGCGGTGAGACAAAGGGAAAAGAAGGCATAAGCGAGAATGAATGAGAGGCAAGAGAGAAAAAGGAGACATGATACAGAGAAAACCGTAAAGAACGAAAACAAAGGGATAGAAGAGCAAAAATGAGACAAAGAGAAAACTGAGAAAGAACGACAGAGAGAGAGAAACGATATGAGTCAAAAAGAGGGGAAATAAACACGGAGAAAGTAAAAAAGAGGCACAGATGAAGAAACGAAATTAAAATAGAGAGAGAGAGGAAGGAGATAGAAAAGAGCGTGAATGAGGAAAGAGAGATAGAGAGAGGAAATAAAGACAGAGAGAGGGAGAGAGACCGAAACTAAAGAGAGGGAGGGAGAGAGAAAAATAACGAGAGAGAGAAAAATAAAGTGAGAGAGACGGAGAGACAAAAATAACGAGAGAGAGCGAGAGAGAGAGAGAAAAATAAAGAGGGAGAGAGAGAAAAAAATAAAGAGAGAGAGGGAGAGAGAAAAAACAGAATGAAAAGAGGTGAAGGAGTGAAAGAAAGATGGAGGAAATAAAGGAAAACGAGGGGGAAATATGTGTAGGGATAAAGAAAAAGAGTAAACAGAGGACGAAGATAGGAAAGCGAGAGGGGAAATGGAGAAAGGAGGAAAAGAGGGAGACAAAAAAGAGAAAAAATATACAGACAAATAGAGAGAAAGTCAAGAGATGAAGAAGATACAGAAAAGAGAACAATGGAGAGCAAGAGGGAGAAAGACAGATGGAAGGAGCGAGAAAAGGTGAGAAAGAAGGAGAGGAAGAGAGAGAGAGAGAGAGAGAGAGAGAGGAGACAGAGAGGAAGAGAGAGAGAGAGAGAGAGAAAATAAAAATGCATAAACCAATTCCCCAAAAACGTATGTAATCACACGGAAGCTCCACTCTTGCTTTCACACTCACATGCATTTCACCCTTGAATGTACACACGAGATTAGTCTGTGTTCATTTGCATGTGCGTGCATTACGTAACAAATCCCTGACGAAAAAGCCTCGTGTTTTCTTCCCAACTCACCCCTTCCTTGGGGCTATTGGAGGTGAAAAATATTATTATTACTACAGGAGGAAAAAGTACCTTGTATTCCTAAGAAACTCAACACTTATTTTTTTAAATGTGAGCCCCAAAAAAACCAAGTGCCCATTAAATTTTTTTTCAAAGGGAGGGAAAACAAAGAGAGAATGCATGTGCTCACGTGTTGGTGAAAAACTGGGAAAAGGGTGATAGGCATATAAAAAAAAAGAATTACACATATTGGATTTTTGCCATTCGAACCGAATGTTACTCTGAGAAAAATTTGACGGCCCGTTCTATAGTAATGATAATAAGCCATAAGGGAGGAAGAAGAAGTAAAGCTATGGGAGAAAATCCAGGGAGAGTTAAACTGTGGGAGTGGAAGGGAAGCCGTAAAAAAACCGGGGATGGTGTTAAGTGGGTTCGTGCATTATTTACCAACGAGCTCAACAATAGTGATAAAGATGTGTGGAAATTGCGGTCACCCATTCTGCAACAGGGCAAGTGCCAGGCAATAATAGTAATAATAACGCCGTGTTCCTCCTGCAGTGCCTCCAGACCTGTCACTATTATATAAGGGAGGGAAGGAGTGGTGCAAGGAAGGGGGTTCAGACCGAACCCAAATCATCCGACACACGTCGTCACTTGTTTTCAAGGAATTGGGAAAAGAGAGAGAGACAGGCAGAGTAAGAGAGAGAGAGAGAGAGAGAAACAGGGAGAGGAAGAGAGTGAGAGAGAAAATGTTGGAAAACTAGTGATAGGAATGTTAATCTGAAAAAATTATGCATCTTGATGCAACCACGTCGGCTCTTTTTTGGGGGGAATCCCAACAGGACGAGACGGAGGAAGAGATGGAGAGAGTCAGAGAGAGAATTAGAGAGGGGAGAGAAAGAAAGAGAGAAATAGGGCGAGAAAACGATAGAGAGAAATAGGGCGAGAAAACGATAGAGAGAAAGAGAGAGAAGGGACAAAGAGAGCGAGAAAGAGGGAGGAAGCAAGAGAAAAAGAGAGAGAAAGAGTGAAAGAAAGAGAAAGAGAGATAGGGAGGAGGCAAGAGAGAAAGAGACGGAGAACAAGAGAGAGAAAGAGTGAAAGAGAGAGAAAGAGAGAGAGAAAGAGTGAAAGAGAGAGAAAGAGAGATAGGGAGAAAGAGAGAGAGAAAGAGAAGAAGAAACAGAGGGAGAAACAGAGGGAGAAACAGAGGGAGAAGCAAAGGGAGAAAGAGAGGGAGAAAGAAAGGGAGAAAGAGAGGGAAAATATGGAGAGAAAGTGAAAGAGAGAGGGAGAAATTCCGGAAATCAGCTCATTCGTCGTTGGAGAGGGAGAGAGTAAATTCTAGGAGATAGTCTGTAGCGTGGAACAATCTGTGAGTGCAATTGCAATCGCGAATCGCATGGAAATATGCATGAGTTGATTCCATGCTATTCTCTCCCTCTTTAAGCAGCCATGTAGTCACTCCTCTAGGAGAGGGTAGAGAGGCAGAGGGAGAAAAGAGAGAGCGAGGGAGAGAGAAAAGGGAGAGAAGATGATAGAAGACGAAGACGAGCTAACCATCGGAAGTTGAAACGTGAGTAGAGATAGAAAACGAATGTGAAGGGGAAAAAAAGCAAGGGCTGCTTTCGCATTTCCAGCAGTAGGGGTGGCTCACCCCCTCATGAGGGTGTACATACAAAGAATTTTTTTTTACCAGGGGGGACTCGAATGAATTCAGTTAAAGTGAGTTAGCTGAACGTCGCTATACGCCAGGCACTCCTCCTCCTCCCCATCCTCCTCCCAAAGAATACACACAAAGTGAGTGGCATCCACTTTCCCCGAAGAGAGAGACCCGGCCAGGACCGGGATGAAATACATAGGAAATCCTATAATGATATTTTTCCTCCAATTTGAGAGGGGAAAAAGGAAAGACTGAATCATCAATTTAGATCTTAAGGAAACTATATCACAATCGTAGGTCGTATCAATAATTTAGCGGGTCGATGCTTCATACATACGTATACATGGGGAGAAGGAGAGAACACTTCCCTGGCAATCCCCTTTCTCTTATATCTCTATATACCGGCTTAACACATGGTCTTATACACAATCCGTACCTAAACTGTCGTAGGTTCTTCTTGTTCCCCGCTTGCAAAAACAAAAAACCCCCTCCCTCACTATCGGGGAGATAAATCAAGAAGTTTTTGGGTGAGTGTGTGTGTCTTTTAAGCACCCCCTTAGCTAATGGTGAGGACACCAGAAAGACAATGGAAACCGCTTAGGATTTAAATGGACATGACAGGAGCTTTTCTCCGTCCTTTCCCCACCCAAAATACTCACACTCCGGATCTGGCCCCTCTCCTGTGTACGAGTTGTTCCTTGTCATCATTGTGCACTAAGCCAGGAACATATGACCAATTTGTTGCAAATCCGTCTTACCAAGAACAATCACTCCCCAACACATTCCTAGGAGGACACCAACGGGGAGATCACTGAAGAAAAAGTGCCCAAAAAATATATTAATAACCCTCCTGCATAAGAAATAACCTTCCTCCTCTTTCCCCAGCAAAACCCTGATTTTCCATGGCCGTCCCCAAACCAAAATCAATTTGACTGGCTTCCCAAATAGTACTTATTAAAAGCCAGTAGAATATATTTTTATCCTTCCATTTATTACTATTACAGCCCCTCCTCCGACTCCCTTCAAGGAGCTGCCAAGTCGGGGAGGGAGTCATGGTTTGCGGAGCACATGAGGAGGTGAAGGAGGAGATTCTGAGAGGAGATGGCAGGGGAGGAGGATGTGTAGAGATGAAGGAGAAAAGAGAGACTCGTCTGCTCCCTAAAGCCTCCACACATAGTTTCTCCTCCTTCTCATCAATGTCACGGTCGCACATGGGACAAGAAAAAGTCAATTAGTTGGTGGAATAAAAGAATTATTCTCCCGTTCCCAAGTCTCATCACATGATGGTTGTCTTAAAGAGGGGAAAAGAGAGGGAAATGGGAGGGACAGACCCCTCCATTCCGGTTAACCGCCGAGCCTCACTTTCAAAGAGGGAGAAAAAGAGGAGAAAGAGAATGAAGGAGATTACTCAATACATATATCCTTTGAGTACTTTTACTCTCACAAAACTTCTCTTGGGAGGAGCTCCCATTTAACCACAGCCTACTCTACACACATTTTGCCCTCATGTGGTCAACTTTCCTTCCTACCTCAATACTAGGGTAGTTCATCTCACAAAGAGAAAATCCAATTTCGCATTCCTTCAACACCCACTCCTTTATTTTTTCTCTCTCTCTATCTCCTTCGACAGAAATAAGGTACATTATTGAGGCACACTGGAGAATTCCCATTACTGACTTCCTATAGCCAAGGGAGAAAAAAGGACGTGAAAAAATCTTGGTGGCATAGAGCACTTAAAGAACGGTGCAAAAAAAAGAAAAAGCTCTCTTTTCCCAATTTTTTTATAGTGTTTACTCATCACACACTGTTGAGGGAGAGTGCTAGAAAAAAAGGGGTTTGAATGAATTTGCTGTCAAAATAAAAAAAAAGAAAGAAAAGTGGAAATAATAGGGTGTTCTTCAAATCGCTGGAAGTTCTTCCCTAGTAAAGGCCAGGGGATAAAATGGAGTTCTTTTTCTCTCGGGCCTTTATCGAGTAAATATCATTTGAGGGTTTTTTTTCTAGACATTATACACACACAGGGAGAAGAATAAGAAGGGCCTTTCTCTCTATCTTGCTGGGTTAAAGCAAACAAATCCTTTTCTCCTGGAGCCTTCCCCCTTTTATTGTGTGTTATGTTCTCCGGTCCAAGTATTTTATCAACGGGCCCTTCCCTTCCCCATGCCTGGTGTAATTCTCGACAAAACAAAAACTTAATACATATACAGAACGTAGGGAAAGATCCCCATTTACCCCGGCATCCTGCGGTGGAGTGGGAGAATTTACGATCGGAATAATTTACTAAGACATTCGTGCTTATTCACTTGCTCAAATTTCCCCACTTTTGCACATTGTATCATCTCCCTTTGGAAATCAGACAAGTTGCTCCTTTTTAGAATACTACAGCCGGTTTTTACCCCTACACAAGAATGGAATTTATTATCAGGATAGTTTTCTCCCCTTTTCCAATGTCAAGTACCCCGAAATACCTGCTCCGAACCAGGGGGTGTACATTTTTTAAAAAATATATGTTTGCACGCATACATGGTTTTCCCATTCCTGGTTGTTTAAAAAAAATCTTAATGCAAAAGGCACATTCCACGAGGGTGAGTAAAAGCGTTCACTCTCGGAAAGAAGACGAATCTTGGCACTTCCCCACTCATCATTCAAAGTTAGAGTCATTTCCTCCGGTAATTTCCCCATTTATTTAATTTTTTTTTCGCTCACCCTCTCATTCACCCGCTTCTCCTTACACGCATTACATGGTGTATCTATGGAGATATAATAATATATCTGAATTTGAATATTACTGTCTACGGAGGGGAAGGTTAGGAAGGAAACAATAGGTGAAATTGTGTGCACACAATCGGGAAGTTACCTCCTCCCCTCTTTTGTGACTGACGAGGAGGGTGGGTTTGAGGTACGGCTTTTGGAGGGAAGTGAGGCAAAGTATGTAGGTAATTAAGTGTGAATTCGACTATACGACAACTTCCCTTCTGATGACTTGGGAGGAGCAGAGCGCCCTCATTTGATTCCCTTGAGTTTGTTGGCAAGTGTAAATATGCCAAAAAAGAGACGAGTTATGGTGGGTAAATATTGAAATAGAAAAAACGTCAATTATCAGTAGGTGGTCAGGCGGTGGGGTGTTTGGTGGTGGAAGAGCTCACTCACACTCTCAATCTCTGTTTGTTCCTATTTCCACCAGTTTCTCTCTCTATCTCTCACATCATTCGTTTTCTTTCTTTGTCCCTCTTTCCCTTTCTCTCTCTCTCTCTCTCTCTCTCATCATCTCTCGTTTTCTTTCTTTGTCCCTGTTTCCCTTTCTCTCTCTCTGGCTTTTTCTTTTTCTCTCTCTTGCTCTTTCTATCTCTCTCGCTTTTTCTTTTTCTCTCTCTTGCTCTTTCTATCTCTTTTTTTCTTACTTTCTCTCTCTCGCTCTCGCTTTCTCTCTTTTCCTCTCACTTTCTTTTTCTCTCTTTCTCTCTTTTCCTCTCACTTTCTTTTTCTCTCTTTCTCTCTTTTCCTCTCACTTTCTTTTTCTCTCTTTCTCTCTCAATTTCTTTTTCAGTCTTTCTGTCTCTCTCGTTCTGTATCACTTTCTTTATCTCTCTTTCACTCTCTCTTGCTCTTTCTTACTGTTTTTTATTCCTCTTTCACTCTCTCTCTTGCTTTTTCTTTCTGTTTTTTATCTCTCGTTCTCTCTCTCTTGCTCTGTTTCTTTCTATTTTTCTCTCTTACTTTCTCTCTCTTATTTTTTGTCTCTTTCACTCTCTTTCTCTCTCTGAAATTCTTTTTCACTCTTTTTCGTTCTTTATTTTTCTTTCACTTTCTACTTTTTTCTTACACTTTGTTTTTCTCTTATTTTCTTCCACTTTATCTGTTTTTCTTATATTTTCGGTCCCTCTTTTTGTCTCACTTTACCTGCTCCTCTTTCACTTTCTCTTTTTCTCTTCCTCCATCTGTTTTTCTCTCGCTTTCTCTTTTTCTTTTTGTTTCCTTCTTATTTTCTCACTCAATTTCTGATTCGTGTTTCTTCTATTTCTGATTCCTATTTTTTCTTTCTTCCTAACTCTGATTCTTATTTTTGCTGTCTTTCTCTGTCTGATTCTTATTTTATCTCTCTCTCTCTCTCTGTCTCTCTCTCTTTCTCTATCTCTCGGATTCTCTGTTTCTGTCTCAGCATTTCACTTTCTCTCTGGTTTCTTCTCTTTATTTCTACGTCTCTCTCTTTCTTTCTTATTCTGTCACCATTCCGCTTTCTCTCTTGTTCCCTCTTGTTTCGGTCTTATTCTGTCTCTCCCTTTCCCCAACATCACTCACATCATCTTTCTCCCCCAACGATTTCCTGTCAACTAACAATGAATTGCCTTGAGCCGGAAGGTTAATGAAATATCTTGACCCTGTTTGCTGCATTCTACCCCAAAGAAAGAAAAAAACTTTTGATAGTTCTATGTGAGAAAAAGGACGTTGAACATTCATTTTGCAGTTATGTATAGGAAAGTTTATTCTCCTTTTCCGTCCCTTTTCCCTTCACCGAACACAGAGATAGCTCGTATGTATGTATGTATGTATGGGGCCCATCTCGAATCTTTCCAAATCATTGACTTCACTGTTGACTTAGGATTTGTGCAAATGTTCGTCACTACTACAGTGACTTTGGGCTGCTTCAACAACCTAGCCATTGTTCCTCCAGGAAAATGTTCCACAGTGGCCTTTTCTAGATAAATTGACATTTACTTATGGAGTAACTTTTAGGAGGAAAATGTTATTTTTTGGAACCCGTCATTACATCACATCGACAAGGCCCATACATGCTCTGGTACATTGGAGAGGTTCCCGACTTTTTTTATTTAATTATCAGTCCATTGTATGTGTACTGCCTGCAGATTCTTCCAATTTGAGAATCAAGTTGAGGACGAGCAAACAAGTTTCAAGACATCAACGATGGTTAAAAATGTCTGTAGGAAATTCAGTTTACTCCAAAAAAAGCTGGACGATTCTTTTGCCTAGTTCGATTGACGTTTTTGTATACAAAAAACTTTCCATATCCAGTCCAGAACGAAATTTTGGGAGTCTCATGGAACCAGCCGCGGAACTGGGCTCATTTGGTAAAGAAAATAAGCAGCAGATTATGCTGACTGAAAAAACAAGGAGACTGTCCATGTCATCTTCGGTGCCTCCAGCCACAAGGCTCAGGCAATTTACTTACTCCCCACGGAAAGTATGCAAGGCCTAAGGAGACGTTGACAATCGTTTTTACGGGGGTAACCCTTGAAGACGAGGGAGGGTCTCCAATCAAATCAGCCTATATCCCTTCCTTTATCACGCCCATACATACATGTGTAATGATAACTCCTGATATGTACCAAAAACATAAATACACACGAAGATCCCTTTAGAAACCAACTTATCAAATGGGACTATGGCATCAAAGCAACAAAAAAATGGTTGAAACTTCGTCAGTTTTCCGTGTCGTTGGCAATATTTCCTTTCCCCTGGTCGTATACACGGTGGAGAGAGAGAAAGGCTACGACAGAGAGAGAGAGAGAATCAAATCCCATCACGGAGTTTTGTACTTGAGTTCGAGCACTTCTCAAAATTATCCAATTCATCTGGATTCCCCAAATTAAATTTGCTTGCATCCTCCTCCGGTACAAGTAGTGCTAGGAGACCTCTGTCTCTCTTTCGCTCCTCTATCTCCCTCTTTTGCTCCTCTTTCTCTCTCTCTCTTTTGCTCCTCCCTCTCTCTCTCGCTTTCTCTCTATCTCTCCTTCTCCCTGTGTTCTCCAATCATTTTCTTACAGACGGCAATAACAATTTCCCAATGTAACGACTTGACTTAGCTCCGAACTTGCCTTCTTCAACATTTTCCCTCCCTTTTGGGCCCCTCCAGTGAACAGTGTTTGCTCTTCTCCTCTTCCCCTTGCCACTGAATCTCTCCCTACTCCTCCTCCTCCTCCTCCATCTCCTCTCACTTACTAATACAACTTTCAATCCCGTGTGGTGATTTTACACTTTTCATTAAACACACTCAAAGCCTTCGGACTTGAGCCACTCCACTATGTTGCCAGGCCCATTTGATATCTCCTTGAACTGTAGTTGGCCAGCTTTCCCCGTATTACAAATCACTGACTCATTTTGGGAACTATCAACCGCCCGTTTCACACTGAAACCACTGCCAAATTAGGTATCCATGCCCAAACGTTTTCACGCCTCAATGTTTCCTTGAAAAAATTCTGTACTATTTTGTTGAAGCTTTAACTTAGTTTCTATATGCAAATAGGAACAGAGGAATTCCCCGAAAAACAGAGTAACTGCGATTCTGTCGCCAGACTCATATCTCCTTTCCCCCCAAATCTGTCCTCCCCCTTCTGTCTATTTGTTCACCTTTCGCAAGTGAATTTTTCATGAGGCTCCGACACGGGAGGCGTTTTTTTTTGGGTAGCTTGCCTAAGTCTTATTACCTCTATGAAAGAAATGCTTATCGGCATTGTACATTGACAAGAAGCGGGCTCAACTGCCACCAGTCACCTTTAAATACAAAGCCATTTACAAATGGCATTATTGCCGGGCATGTGACAAAAACGTTTGTAATACACACAAATAGGCGTCATTGCACAGGCCTTCCATCCATGTTACAATGGCTTGAGGGAGTAAAAGTCTATAAAAATAGAGGAGGGAGAGTAAGAGAGGGAAAGAAGTCCCAGTGTGCTTTCTCACGTATGTCCTTTCCAAGCCTCACACCAAGATGATGTCACATGTGAATGAAAGGTTCTGCCATACATACGGAAGGCTTATGAATAATGCGTTTCTTTCAAATTTCCCCCCTCATGCCTTTTTTTCTCTCTTCTCCCCCTCATTCGAAAGATGTATGTCGTGGAAATGTATACACACGCTCCTCTCACTATTTTTGTCGCTTTCCCCCTCCTGCAAAGCATTAACCCTTTACCCCTGTTTCCCTTTGTGTATAAAAACATGTTCTTAAAAAAAAGAAAAAAAATATGACGGAGAGAGAGAGAGAAAGCTCCCGGAATCTCCACATAAAACATTTATTTGCCCAGGTATCTCCAGTGAACACTTTTGAGTTCAAAAGGTTTTTCTTTGACAAAGAATTCCCACCTATAAATATGGGTATACCTTCTAGTCTTTTTTACACCTGACTAACTGTTGTAACCGTTTTGGACACAAATGTTTTAGTGCTTGTAAAAACAACAAAAAAAACCTCCAATAAAAGTTCATGCCGACTGCCATAATCGTTAGAATTTCTGTCAATTCCAAATGTCAGGATGGTAAACATTCCAAGAACGACAAGCTGAAACCATCAGTGACATTACCTTGTCTACGATTTAGTCTTATCCTTGAAAAAAAGAAAAATCAGCAAATGCTAAGACGAACCCCGTTGAGATTGTTGTTAGCATGGTAAATAAATAAGTAATAGCGGGGGAAAAGGTAGAAAGTGCATTATTGATTTGAGAGGGAAGTTTTTCTATTCCCTAAAGAGTAATCGATGGGAAAGATATCACATTCCCGATTCTTCGGTGCAGGAGGAATAAAAGTACCGATGAGGGAGAGAAGCATTAGGAATCAATCTCGTGAGTGATATGACAGAAAAATTCTCCGAGTGCGATAGATCATCATTTTCTTCTGGTGTATACTTTATCAAGTCCCTGGAATTCCTCCCTTCGAACAACCTTTTGAAGCACGGGCTATTACATCCTCAATGGGCTTTCACTGGGTAAAATCTCCTTTATCCGAAACCTCTCCAGGAAAACTTACACTTTTTTAGCATCTACCAAAGTGCAGGATGGCGGTGGTTTACTAAAAACCACTTGGAAGGGGACATATAGTCGGGCAGGGAGAAATACTCAGGAGTAGGTGGGAGGGAAAGGGATGGAGATTGCCTGGGTTGGAGTGTCGTGATGCCTATCTTTTTGGGTGTCACTAAAAGTGAGCAAGTCCATTCATTATGACGTTCAAGTGACAATTATTCGGGGGATTAGGCACTTGTCCCATTGCCAGGGGAAGAAGGACTGTTATGGTGTCCCTGCTTTCCGACTAATGATTATTCTGGACCTTGTGTAGTAATGGATTTGACTTGTAATGAAGCCAATGGAAATCTCTTTTACGCTCCCAATACCTCTACCCAGGCCCAGGGCTTAAAGCACAGGCTACAGAGTTAAGAGTGGGAGCAAGGGCGAAAAAAAAAAGGATCCAACCATAACCATCAGCTTAATGATGACCTAAGAAAACATAAGTTTAGATTGCGTAGCCACACACAAACACTGGCTGGCAGTCCTAAACATACACCAAAAGGGATGAGTCACAGGGCCTTCCCTCTCTCTCATTCTTGGTCTTTTACACCCGGCAACAGTTACCAAGGTGTGTGTATCACACCCTCCTACCCCTCCTCCCCCATCTCTACATCTTCCCCCTATTTTTCTTCCTGTACCAAATGCAATAACAAATTTCCTGTTCCAAGTAAAAACAAAAAAGAGGACATGTACTTATGTGGAGTAAAAATATTATCCTTCCTAACAGTTTTAGGTAGGAAAAACCGGAATTTTCGGGTTTGTACTATTTCCCTTAGATAAACCCGGATCTTATCAGATTCTACACCTTCCAAGCTTGCACTCGCAAAAAAAGGGGAAAAAACAAAGAATGGAAAGTCCACATTTCTCCCATTTCGCACTTCGGTTATATCCCGGCCTTCCCACGAGGGGCGGGGGAAGGGAAAGGATTGCATTTCTGGGTGCATCCCCTAATCTCTGGAATGGCAGTTCGGGTCTTAAGGAGTTGAAGTCAAGGGAAGAAAACCATTATGATTGTATTACACATTTCGCTTTCTCTCTTCTAGAACCATTATTCTCTTTTTTTTGGGAGTTGGAAAAGGAGTGAAAGCTGACTATTGTGTGAACATGTGAGATCAAAACATGTTTGCTTTACTTGGGCTGACAGGCACAGTGCTCTTTTGCCATGTTGAGGTGTTTTTCTCTTCCCGCCTGCATTTTCCATCAGCTTTTCTCTCTCACTGTCTCTCTCTCTCATTGTCTCTCTCTCTCTTTCTCTCACTGTCTCTCTCTCTCTCTTTCTCTCACTGT
>JAQGBT010003060.1:0-21108 GCA_034698585.1 Disparrhopalites patrizii | reverse complement strand
CGTTCTTGTACCAATTTACCCCACCTTTATTTATTACGGCCAAGCATAAAATCTATCTGACTCCCCGAGCTATTCACGCACGACTTCTATAACTAATAAGGAGTCATTTAAACTGGAAATTCCTCATCTGTCATGCATCGCATGACGAAAGGTAGTCTGAAAAATGGACTTGCGAAAGCTGGAGATGTTTATCTTGACCAAGGAAAAATGTATCTGTAAAGCTGCACTACTGAATTGTGCAAGGAAGCAAATCCCCAGGCAGATTTGTGGGGCTACAATTACCCCAATGGGAGTAGGAGGATTTGTATGGACAAAAAACGCCCAGAATTTCGTGGCACGAGAAGCCATAAGATTCCCATTAGGTAATAACATCCCATTAGGACTACTGAAGGTGTTCATTTAAAAAAAAACGGAATCACTTGGACTAGACCAGTTATTCATTCAGCTTCTGTTTTACGTGATTTCCATTGCCATTGCCCCATCCGGCCGTGTGATAAAGGTCAAGGCTGTGCATTCATATAACTTTTTGTGACTATAATTTGTATGGATTGCATATTGCATTTAGGTTATGTGAAAAACTACTAATTGCCGCTAATAGTACTAATAAACTAATTAATAATGTGCATATTTTTTCCCAAGGAAAAAAGGCTACAAAATTAGTGGTTTGGGAAGTAACTTTTATATATTTCTAAAATTTTGCATCGAACTGGTAAATCTGCATAAAACATTCATAACTCAGGAAAAAAATGCAAAAATCATTGAGGCAATTACAGGAGTACTAAAAACTATTTAGCACGTGGCAATACCGTAGTAAATCGTCTCAAAAGAGTCATCAAGTATAGTGACAGCAATTTAATAGAATTGGATTTAAGTAGTTTTGTAACCTAATAAAAGTCTCATTCCTGTCAAACACCTTTTGCCATCAGAAATGGCGCAGTGGATGCAACACTGGCAAAAAGGAAATGAAAAAAAAAACTTATGAAAAAAAAAATATATGAAGGAAATGAAATACACAGGGCATGTGCTCACCATGTGTGTCTTTTTGGATTGCCATGAAGAAACATGAGAAAAAGTGAGGAATTATATGCTATATAAACGATGGAATAAAAAAGGATTATAGGACTTTCTTCATGCTGGATATTTGACTGCAATGAGCAGATTATGCGGATTTATACCAGCTCTTGGGGCCCAGGAGCTGCCTGTACCTTCTCCCATTAACCTTCTTCCGTATTTCTCCTTGAAGAGAAAGTACTTCTAAGATCTGCCATAAAACGGGAGAAAACTCAAAACTTTCTCCGGAGGAAAATCTCCGGGAGAGAAATTTCCCCTTGACTCGTCTGTTCCAAATTGTTCCAGCTCTTAACGCCGTCCAAAGCCTTTCTCACATTTTTTTAGGGTTCACCTTCATAGGAATATCAATTTTGCACAAATGTCGAGGCTGTCAGCTGCAATATTTAGTAACGTGTATTTACTTATACAAATATGTACACATGTATATTTATATGGGCTTCTACGTATATCTGGGACTCTGTATTTGCTTATGTTACACAAAATATACCCAGAAATATAATAAAATACGAAGGTATACACATGGGGAAAGGCCGTTCATTCATTATTTCTCATCAAGAACACTTTTTCTCCTTTTGTTTGCGGACCTGGAAATTATTGATTCGGAGTAATAAAGCAAAAGTGTTTGGCTTTTGTGTATCCATCATTGTACTCCCATCAGTCACTTCCAGAATAAATATGTACATACCTATTTCCTAATTCATTCTGGTGTGTTCTTAAAATAATTCCACGAGCACTTCTACTAGCTTTCTGGACCAATGATTCAGGTCAAATTAGGCCCAAGTATACACATTAGCTTTGCAGTGCTGTCAAAAATGGAAAAAATCTGGGCATAAATGTATTCCTAATAGACATGAATTCCTTCTTAATGGTTTTTCTGACAAAATACAAAAATGTAATATTGCCCTTAAAATCCATCAAGAGTTCATAATAACAGGATTAGTCATGATGTTAGCTCTTAACTCCTTTTCCCGTTAGGATCAAATGTGCAAAAGGAGATATGAGAGAGTTACCTGCGGATCATTAATGAAACTCATTCAAGTGCCATTTGATAGATTGCATTTTGAGTGTGACATCAAACCATATTTTTATCAGAAGCTCCTGCGTCGGAAGATGTTATGGGGCAACTTTATCAACGTCATTTTTCCCATTCAAAATGCTGTCCAGTCCTCTCGTTTAATGACTGCAGCTGTACTGCACAATTTGTTGTCATTTATAATTTGTTTGCGTGGCAGGACGGAGCTCAACTGCTCAACATGTGCGTATCGTTTAGTCATTCAAATGGTATTATTGTATATATACGTGCACTTTAGCCTGGAAGGATCAGACCAGGGAGAATCCGGGCCACGTTTGCATTATTTAAACAGGTGTCTTTCATTGTTCTGCTGATTTCTCCCTTTGCTGTATTGATTACTTATAGCGTGATCACAGAATGACTTTCTGGTGGGATTGAAATGAAAAATTTGATGCAGTGAATCTTTGCGGATGAACTGAAAAAAAATCCACTTTATAGGAGACTTGCACCGTTGTACGTGAGCGCCTGAATTCATGCAGCATTTTCGTTCCACTTTTGGACTTATTTACATTCCATATTTCTCGGTTTTTTGGTCAGTTTTTTGGGCATTCTGCCAAGCCACGGGATGAAACGTGTCTAGACAATCCGGAGTCAAAATTGGAAATTTAGAGAACCGAAAGGGAGGTTTTTTATCCCCTGATTTTTGGGTCTGCAATCTGCATATAGATTTTCTACGCTAAAAGCAGGTTTCGACGAAATCTGACAGAACTGCAAAAAAAGAAGATTTGTCTCTGTATTTTTAGGATGAGCAAAGGTCCTTTTGTAATATTGTGTACACAGCATAGCAACCACTAAATAGACAGTATGGACACGTGATCCGGGTACAAGGATGAAAGCAGTAATATAAGGCATTGCCCACAAGCCCACAACACTTTTAGACCTCGATAGAAGTGATTTTTCAGCAGATAAAATAAGTACAAATTCCAAAGACCCATCTGTCTGACCCGTGAGAGGCGGACTTGATGTTAACTTGAGCATGATCACATTAGAAAAATTCTTGACAAATATAAATAATATAATTTGCTTCCCAACACGGATTCAGAGATGAAACTTTCCTTATGCTCTCTTGAAAGAAAATTATTGTTACGAATAGACATTCCCGGAGCTTGAAGAAGATCCTTTAATTTCCTTAATGTTCAGTCATCCCCCATTGCCCCAATTCCCTAATGTAAACGCATTAATTGGTGATTATGCTGTGTCTCCAATGACGTCCACGAGAGCTGGAAAAGTCAGTTGTCATCGTCACAACATAATTATTGATTATCGTATGTTCTCTCCTTTGGATGGACAATTGTCAGGAAGGGAAATTGTGTACACAGTTGTGTCTGCGCGCCAGTGAATTTTGGAGAGGGATTTTTTTATTTTTTATTTTCACGCCATCAATGCAGAGAGAACACATGTGAGACACGCGTTCTCGTTATCAGCCATTGTATACATTATTACAATGCACCCTTCTTATTTGTTTATTTATTACATATACTGATATTAACAAAAAAAAGTATGTACCAAAAGGGAAAGTCGTGCTATGTAAGCTCAAGTACCTATGTTAGTGATATAACCATTGTTTATAAATAATCAAATGTATGGCCAAGTATAAAGTTCAGACGAGAACCTTCTTTCTGGGCCGTTTTGTTTAATATTCAGGAAATTCCCCGAACATGGAAAAAAATGCAGGAAAAAAACCATAAAAAACCTTCAGGGTTTAATGGGATAAAGGCAAATGAAGCTGTAAGTGAATAATAATGAATGAGAATCAAATGGGCACGAGCTTGTACAAACCAATTGTTAAGACGTGTACAACAGAGAATAAATGGGATAAAACATCTCCTGACAGTTTGGGTTGATGGCATGACATCTCCGATGGCTTTCCCCGTCACTGCAACAATGAATTCAATGATGCTCGTGCCGTTTCAAAGTCAGAAACAGAATGGAAATGGCAGAAATTTCAACAATCACATGCGACTTCCTCCACGTGTTCCATTGCATGCATGAAAATGTAGTATTATGAGGGGAAATGTCCAGAAATAACGCTTTACAACAATACACAATGTCTTAAGGAAAATATGCATCCTTATAGCTATATATAGCCGTATGTAGAGTATAGCACCGTTTGAGCTTGGAACAATTAAAAACACAATCAACTATGAATTTTATTGACACGGCGTCAAAGTGTTTTGGTGAGGCAAAACGCGAGAAAGAATTGAAAAGGAATTAAATTAAGCACCATTATATCTACCACTTGTTCCATAGTCGGAGATCCTGGAGTATCCAGGACTTTGGTAGCGACCTTGACCTCCATAACCATTGATGGCACCGGCTCCTCCATAACCATTAATGGCACCAGCTCCTCCATAGCCATTGATGGCTCCAGCCCCTCCATACCCAAGCCCTCCAGCTCCTCCCAAGCCCCCGTAAGCACCCGGGGAATTAAAGCCCCCGGAATATCCTCCTCCCAGATGTCCTGGAGACCCTCCCAGATGTCCTGGAGATCCCCCCAGATGTCCTGGGGACCCTCCCAAATATGACCCTCCCGGGCCACCTGAGTAAATACCTTGATGTCCCCCGATCCCCCCGTATCCGGGACCTCCCCCAATCCCCGAATATCCGGCGGGACCGCCAAATCCACCGACTCCGGGACCGCCATGAAATCCACCACCAATCGGACTTCTTAAGGCCGCATTATAACCCCCGATTCCACCGATGCCCTGACCGAAACCGGGACCTCCAATCCCGCCATAACCGGGCCCGCCCCCGCCCAAGCCACCGTAACCCAGACCCCCTTGACCTCCTTGACCTCCTTGATGATACCCAGTTTCTCCACCATAACCCGGTGCTCCATGTGGGGGACTTCCGGAATAGCCGACACCCGCTAAAACGGGGGTTTGATGAGATGGTCCAGGCCCCAGATTTCTTGCTCTAGGACCAGCAATTTCGGAATCTCCGCCATAGCCAAGATGATTGTCCGCGCCGTAGTCATCCCCGTAGGTGGCCCCAGTGACCCCGGATCTTCCACGTTGACCTGCTCCACCATAACCGGTGTTGCCCCCATAGCCGGAGTAGGATTGGGAGGCTGTATTCAGATTTTCATTATTTCTGCCATTGTTACTGGAACCACCTTCGTCGTCATCCGATGATTCGGATTCTTGCTCCGATTCCTGGGCCATGACGGCACCCAGGATGAGGAGGAGGTAGGTCAGATATATCTGCAAGGTCAGACACAAATTCACAAATTATAGAAGTCAGATCACCGAGAAATCCCAAGTCTGGTCATTATATTACTCTATTATTTGTCCCACTTCCGGTTTCTGGATTCACAAGAAAAACTAAAAAAAAAAAAAACGTAGAAAAAACACAGATTTCACACTGGAACAATTTTTCCTCACGAAAAGACACTTACACCGCTCTTGAGCCATTTCAACACCGTTCAACAGACAAAAATGAAGCAAAATTTAATCCAGAATCCAGAAACCTGACCGTGACATGCCAACGGGTATGAATTGGTTTAATGTAGAAGATTTAGAAGAAGGAACAAAAGAAGAAAAATATGGAAAAATGCAAGTATCTTACTTTGAACATGTTTTAACTCCGTTAAAATGAAGGGGAACTCACCAGAGGATTTATTTGAATGTGAGAAGGAAATGATTTCGACCAGGGAGCTTTTATAAGATTTGTCCCTCCCAAAAAAAAAATTTGGGAGAGTCATAAAGACGGACAGAGATGACACAGAACTTCACAGAAGGGCATTTGAAAAATACATAATAATGTTCACGTCATAGGATTAGCATGCAATAAAAAGGTAAGTAAAGTAAAGGCATTATTCTGTTGAAAAGGGACACCACCTGCAAATAATGGGACCTTTTAACAACAAAATATTGCCTAACCTCAAAGGAAATGCTTGGTCGACCGCAACAAGAATGTCGAGACAGCACAGGAATAATGACTTTTTCTTTGAGGGAAGAAAAAAAAAGTGAATCATTATTGTGAATAATTGTCATCTGCCTCCTCACAACAAAAGGGGAAGTTGCAAACAAGTCCAGGAAAAACATGGATAGTTCCCTTCCCCAAAAAATCTGGCCTATGGAAAAACATCTTTACACTTGACAAGTACGTGCCAACAATGAACGGTGGGGAAAAAAACAACAAAAAAATTGGGGGATCGTAACAAATTGGCAGTGTCAGTGGTTTACTATTGTTGCGGTGTCAGGCAGCGTCAGGAACTGCTTGGGATGGCAATGACGCTTCTGATTTTATTTATTTTGATGCTTTTATTATTCTTCCCCGTAACCTCTTATTCTCTCGTTGATCTCCCCAGGTGACATCAAAATCAGTGAGCAAAAACAAAAAACAGTAGAATAGTTCTTAATACAACAATGTAACCTAAAATGACATACAAATATACGGCGTTTTTCCAAAGAAGAACAAGGTCAGAAGATGTAAGTATAGAGAAATAGTTGGGATGAATTTCTCTCTTATAACGGCATGTAAACGTGAGGAGAGGGCTTCAGAAGCAAATCATGATGTCCTTTCCAGGACATATTGAAATCTGGAATCATCTGGAATCATCTGGATACTCGATTGTTTAAATACTTTGACGGCGCTTATAGAGATTAAAGTTTATTTTGGCGCCAAAATAAAATTCGAAAAATGGGAATTAAAATCGGGATTATTTAATCCGTTAAGGCCCTAATCCCGGGATTAAATCTGGGATTAACAAGCTTGCTTCAATAATAGAGAATTTTATATTATTTTTTTTGTGAAGGTGAAGCCAAACGTAACGAAAATACTGATTGAAATCCGCCGTTTCGGCCATCTTTTGGATGAACTCTGATACTGAGTTTTGGTTGACAGAATCAAGGGCTTTTATTCAAATAAATACTTTTTACTTGCACATTGGACTCGTGTTGCCTGTTTCGGTTTGTCAATCATGTAAATGTGGACTTTGATCCTTTTTGGAACATTTTTTTTTAGAATTATTTTCTAAATATTCTAATAATAGTTATTGCCGCTACTGACAGTCATTAATTACGAAACTACCGAAGACGAGGTCCCCAGAATTTTGGAAATTGTAAGTCATAATTTGTTTTATTTTGCTAAAATTTGAGTTGTAAGTACTGATTGCTAAAAATAAAGGGTTATTTTTACTGATTGACTGATTTTTACTGACTTTTTATCATTAAAGTGTAAATGCTTGAACACAAATGAATAATGTACTTGATGTTCCTTTATTTTGATTAAATAACTGCTGATTTACATTCTCGTTTGCAATTGGTTGAACCTTGGGGTAGGATTTTAACTGGAAATAAATGAAAGGGATTTTGTTGCACGAGTTTCTTTTGAAGTGTTTGTTTATAGATATTTCGCTTGAATGTCAAGCAATTGACAGAGTACAAAGGTCGGCTGACATTTTGTTGGTGTTTTACTCTTGTATTTTTAACTCAGTTGTCGTTCTCCTTCGAAATACGTTGGGTGTAAATAACTTTTTTTGGGATTACGTTTACCGGAAGTGAGTTTCATTTTTACCATTGGTAAAAAGCCGGTAATTCATATATTCTGTACAATTTTTTAATAATGTTGTTAATTGAGGCAAAATCAATCGATCTAAGCATCACAGTTTGTAATTGAACGTGAAACTTACGTGTTTATGTTGGAATGTAACTTGCATTTAATTTCATTTAATCCCGTTGTTGTTTTGATTTTTCAGAATTACATTTAAATACTGAGATTCAAGTTTGCAGTCCAAGCGCTCAAAAATGCTTCAAAATACGGGGTAAGTCAAAGATAAACCTCCATTTTTGTTTGACAATTAGCTATTTGGTACTAATGTGCAGTAAAAGTATTTTAGATATTTGATTATTAATGTTCCTGCAATAAATTGTTCGACAGCGAATAAATAATTCACCAAAATCTTAATCTTTGATCACAGAAAATTAGCCGGGAAAACCGTCGTCATAAGTGGAGCCAGTCGAGGGATTGGAAGGGAGATTGCTCTGAAACTTGCCAAAGATAAAGCCAACATTGTCATTGCTGCGAAAACGGTTGATCCGCATCCGAAATTGGCTGGAACGATTTACACGGTCGCAAAAGAAAGTGAGGGAAATAAAGTACTGATTTGTTGTATTTAAAATGCATGTTTTTCAATCACTATGAACAACTTTGTGTCTGTTCCTGACAGTCGAAGCTGCTGGAGGAAGAGCTCTGCCATGTATTGTAGATGTCCGAGATGAAAAGGCTGTTCATGAAGCGGTGGAAAATGCTGTGAAAGAGTTTGGTGGAATAGATATTCTCGTCAATAATGCCAGTGCAATAAGTTTGACCAAGACCCCTGATACTGATATGAAACGATACGATCTCATGCACTCAATTAATGGCCGAGGTACATTTCTCTTGTAAGTTTCGTCTTTTGCAAGCTGTCATAATTTAGAATATAAAGGCATTTATTTACAATCTAGACACAACTTACAACATTATTTCTCATACAGACTGGCAACTTTTGGGTGTTTAAGTTTAAAGTTGTTGTATTTCGCTACTTGCAGATCCAAAGCATGTATTCCATACCTGAAGCTGGGAAAGAATCCACATATTTTGAACTTGTCTCCCCCTATCAATTTAAATCAGACATGGTTTGCCAATAACTTAGCGTACACAATGTCAAAATACAACATGAGCATGATTGCTCTCGGATTATCAGAGGAATTAAGAGGTGATGGCATTGCAGCGAATGCATTGTGGCCAAAAACGGCGATTTTTACAGCCGCTATGGAAATGTTGGGTGGAGGAAAAGGAATTCAGAATCAATGCAGGAAGCCCGAAATTATGGCTGACGCAGCGTATGCAATTTTAACTAGAGATAGTTTAAAGTATTCTGGAAATTTCGTTATCGACGAAGACATTCTACGGGAGGAGGGAATCACAGATATGGGTGTATACGCCTACGACCCTCGTAAGTTTTCTCCGGGATCTGGAAAATTGTTGGCAATTAGCAATTATTTATGATTAATTTTATGATTGTTATTATTTCTTCGTTAGATTTTCTGTTAGTTAAATATTTGAATCCTTTTATTGTTGGTTGAATTACAGAGGCCGAGCTTATGCCAGACTTCTTCCTAGATGACAAGGTTAATCATTCAGTTCACGCCAGCCAGTACACTATCGCTGGTGTTACCGGTCAGGCAAGCGCACCCAGCGCTGGTCCTGCCAGTCAAGCGTCTCCCTCACCCGCATCAGCCGGAGCCGCTGCAGGCACACCTGTGGCAGATGTCATGAATTCTATTCAAGCAAAATTGACTCAAGATTTAGCGAAAAGTATCAACGCAATTTTCCAATTTGACGTGAAAGGTAGGTATTTTTGTTCTTCATTATTTTATCCATGTCACTGATAATTCCATTTTTAAAAGTGTCTTTTATTACGCAGGTGACAATGGTGGTCTATACTACATCGACCTGAAAAACGGCTCAGGATCTGTAGGACCGGGTGAATCGCCAGAGAAACCGAATGTAACTCTTTCCATGACCGAAGAAATATTCATCAAAGTCTTTAGCGGTAAAATGAGCCCCACCACTGCATACATGATGGGGAAGCTTAAGCTGAAGGGAGACGCGACAAAAGCCATGGCTCTGGAGAAGCTCATGGGGAAAATGCGCTCAAAGTTGTAAGACAACAACAGTAGATTATATCTACACCCCAATAATAATTTCGCATTGTTGTGTGACAAACAATAATCAGTATATCCGTCACCTTTCGCTGGGGTTGACATTAATTCATTTTTGAGAACAATTGTGAATGTGAACATGAATGCTGTATTTTGCCAGGGATTCTTGTATACGCAATAAATGATTATGGGCATTGGATCATGTAATACAGGGTGAATCCAAAGGATTTATTGGTTGCAAGAAAATATTAGTATATGGCACTTGCATTCCTATTAAAGGACTCGCGTTGGCACAATTCACCAAATAAAGTGTTTAAATATTAAGGTCAATACGTCGGGTAAACTTTTAAGTAAATACACAAAGTAAATATTATGTTTTTTTTCCGCTACTTAAATTTCATTTACTGCTGGTACTATTATTGTCATTGTCAATTAGAACTCCCCACTCGTCCTCATCATCGCCGGTAGTTAAGTTGTACACGGGTATCAGTCGATGCCTTAGCGGATGACTTCGTCTGCTACGGCGTTGAATGCACAATATTACCTGCGTAAAAACAAATGACAAAGCTTTTGGTGGGCGTTCATGGAAGTTTTGTAGAATATCCGTAAGAATGTATTGCCGGTCAGCACTTCAACCGTTGGACTGGAACATTTATGTATTTCGGAATCAATTAATTGATCTTCACTTACCACACCGGAAACAAAGGCCAAGGAAATGATGAGTAATAAGGGAATGAGTACAAAGGCAATATCACCATCACCCGCACCAATCACCGTCTCTGCAGCTATTACAGGAGTTGCTGGTGTCACGGAATTATTATTCTTTAACAAAACTGTCTCAATCTCCTTCGGCTCTTCCTGGCTAGGAGCCAATTGTGAGTTATTGAATAACATGTGTCCGTGGCCATCATCAGAACTGCCCATCTTTGTTGAGTTTCTCATGCCAATCAGTCCAAGCACATGTATTAAATATTTGGTATTCAATTTTTTTTATTCCACAGTCTCTACACCTTTGTATTTTATATGTTCATGTAAGACCTTTGTATTTTATATGTTCATGTAAAGCCTCGATTATTTTCTCCGTAAATCCGCCCCGTCAAAAATTAATTCCCAAATGACTTATTTTGACTCCACATAAAATTATTTACACATCGAGTGAACCCACAATTATCGTTTGTTCCCAGTAGAAAGGGAGTTGTTTCAATGTTGTCCGTGGCAGGCACCATTCACTTGTGGGAATTGTCAGAGGCTTTTAAAATTTAAAATCATAAAAAACTAGTCACAGGCTTTTGTGTGGGAAAGAATTATGATTATGTCCAAAGGGGAAAAAAAGAAGATCCTTGTTGGTTAGAATAGTAATGGCACACTAACGGAGTTATTGATAGACAATGGCTTTTTTTTTCGAGACTTGTCTCTTTTCTTTTGTAACTGGCAACTGGGACATACATAAAACATATGAGAGGAGAGTGACGCTGATTCAGAACCATTCATCTCCCCAATCTCCGACGTGTCCTTTAAGACTTTGGCCTCATGGGAAATACGGGTAAACAAGCAGCTCGTATTCGCACAAGGGAAATGTTTATAAGAGTATTATGTGACTTTCACACCATTAAACAAGATGCAAGCAAAACTGGAAAAAAAAAAACAAGAATTGTATAACTGTCCACGTAAATACCCGCATACATATTTACATGGAACCTACTACAAACGTTTGCTTGAACGTTCTTTTAATTAAGTAATGGGGTCGCCCACGGTGGCCAAAAATAGATGTTTAAAAATCTCATCTAATAGCATGTATGCAGTACATTTCCTGAACGTCTGCTGGCAGGAAAAAGTTTCACGTACTATTTATATACAGATATATACATTTAAATGCTTGTATATACACATATATAAATATACAGATGTATATTTATGTGTTTACGCATGCATAAATCCTTACGTCAGCCCTTTTCTTCTTCAAAATTCTGCATGGCTTTCATTTTCCATTGGCCGTTTCTTTGAATGGGTTCCTGGGATGTTTTTTTCCTCTTGTCATTAAAAAAATTGTTCTCTGGGAAAAATACAAAGTCATCCCTGACAGGAGCGTCAGTTCCAAAGAGGCTTGGGGGCATATCGGAATTTTTTCTCGGGAGGAATTTTTTCTTTCGGAGGAAAACACCCGCTACATGTGTTTGGCACCCAGCAGTTTAAATGCCATTCGGTACATTTCAGGGGGGAAATATCTGCGCAATAAACGATGCTTCTTACGTGATCTGGATGTTTTTCGGACATTTTTCCACAGTTGCAATTAACATTACATATTGAGTCATCTCTCGTTTGAAATCATTGGATACACCGGACCTTCTGTTTGTCCTTTAAGCTCCTTTCTATTGGATATGATGGGGTTAGGATAAGTTTTATCCGTGGATAATGAAGTCAGGACACTAATCGTATTTACGATCGTGGCCATTAACACGAGACTCATGACGTCAGCGTCTGTCTCGAAAACTAGCTGTCCCACGCATTTTGTCACAGCCCTTGTGAAATCAGACACGAAACGCTAATATATAGGTAGGTATGCGTAAAAATATTTGTTGGAAGATTAATTACAATTTAATTTATAATCCTTCTGCTTCAATCAGCAGAAGGATTCGTGTCCTCCTCGGTACGGAAGCTTTACCATGCTAAAAGTCACGACTAATAAATCCTGACTGAATTCCTGTTTTTGTCCCTAAATATTATTTGGATAACTGGTGAACATACGATTCCGTGTCTTAATCTGAAAGGTGAATGTATGAACAAAGTGAGGAGGAATCGACGAAAAATCACGAAAATATCATTAGTGCATAACAATGTCATTATTACGTTATGTGCGTAAATTGCATGTACTTATATGTATGTATGTATTAGCTTGCACACATATGTATATAATAATACCTACCCATACGTAGTATAAATACTATTTATTTACTATGTAGGAAATATATTGTAGTAAATGCTGCGCGTCATTGTCCGGCAAAATAGCTTCCAAACGAAATTTTTATCTGGACCAAATGACAACTAATTGCATTTTATCAAAAACTGAAATGACTCATCTTCGGAAGATCATTAGTTCAACTGACTATAAAAGGGGAAATGTCTGGCTGGAGAGTCATTCAAATCTGACTCACCTTCAGTCTTTTATTTTTGAAGATTCTGATTCATCTCAACATGCCCCATTTTTATTCTCTCGTAAGTTCAGTAATCTTCTGAAGTGTTGAAAGAAAATTGACAGAAAATTGACAGAAAATTGACAGAAAATTGACAGAAAATTGACAGAAAATTGACAGAAAATTGAAAGCTTAGTAAATCATTCAGTTTAAAGTTGGTAGAAAAACTGAATAAATAAAGAGCTAATTATTAATCATTTTTCATTAATTTAAACTGTACAGATTTTGCTGCTCCTGGGAGCTCTCTGCCTTGGATCCGTTTTCGGAGTTTCCCTCACGCACGGTAAATCCCTCCGAAGTCCAAGCCTGACCAGATTGAACCCGAGATCAAATGCTCATCAGCGCAGTCAGAGATCAGTTGTCAATGAGACTTTGGCAGGGAACAATACGGCGGTGAATGGCACGGCGTCTCCTGGAGTCAACGGAACGAATTTCCTCCCGAATATTACCCTAATCGAGGCAGATGGAATCTTAATTCCGTCTGGGAATTCCTCGGGATTTTTCATTCTTCCAGAGGAGGTCAATATCATTACGTTCTTCGGGAAATTAATCGCCCCCGACGGTGCCAATGGGACTGTGCCCTTTGATTTAAATGGGAATACGACGGTACTGCCAGTGCCAGAAGGAAATAATACCAGCGATAGTAACAGCACTGTTATTTAGTGATTTTCATTTCATGTGAGAAATATGTACATCAAAATAATTGAAGGAATAAATAAAAGTATCTCGCCCAATACATTTTATGAATTATTTCTGACGGATTTTTGGATTCTGGGAATTTCTGGTCCATTTCTAATCCATTTCTAGCTATTTCTAATCCATTTGCTGTCTGTTGTATATTTTTACAAAGGCATTTGTTTGGCAAGCACAAAGGTATGCGCCAGCACTAATTTAGACAGTACTTTCACCAAAAATTAAATCCGTAGACAAGAGCTGGAGACGTGCCTCGTCCAGCTCCAGGCATGGACAAGGAGACGTGAAAGGGGAAATTCATGTTATTTATGACTTTGTTATTGAAAGTAAATGAGCTTTTTCGACTGACTTTCCATGAGGAGAAGGGCCAGACAATGTCCCGTTACTTAACCCACAAAAATAGGTGTCATATGCAAAGACGTTGGAAGGGATCCTTGCACTTTCTTCACATCTAAAGTCTCCTTTGCACGTGAATATTTTCCTGGACATTTTCATCTTGGAATTTAACTAAAACGAAAGAAAAGTCCGGATTTTATACTGGTTGGAGTTAGCAATAACCTTTGGATTATACCTTGGATTAAATCTCATTAATCCTGGACTGTGTTCAGATTGTACAGTACACCAGCAACTATAATAATCGGAAATATGAATCGAACTTCTCAAGTAAGAGCTAAACATTAATTTCGTACTAACAATAAGTAGAAATTACAAACAATCTCATTCGTCCATATTTGCCCGCAAGGGCTTGCATTATATTTTAATTGTATTCTATACAAGAATTATAAGCTAAGTAGGATAACATTTCGCTTTAAAAGACGGGCTAATTTATTTAGCATCTTTTTGCAACAAGGAATTCGTTAGTCATGTCACGAAATTACATAACAATTAAAATGGTTATACATTAATTATGGGTTCGTCTTCTTTCTACAAGAATTAAAATAATCAGGCAAAAAAAAATCTGAAAATCATTTATGTATGTACATACATACATATTTATACATTTAAAAAAATGTACATGTGAACTTTGAAAATTGATCTGTGATGTCCTTCGACTCCAGATATGGCTCTTTCTCTTTCTCGTGGCGCTGACAGTGCCCATCTGTCACATGTTGCCCGTTTCGGACCCAAAAAATACGGCAGCTTCCAATCCCACTGAAGATTCCCTTCTGTACCACGCCATGGAAATCCTTGCCCTCATCCTGGAAGAAGAAGATGATGATCCGGATTACGAAGATGACAGTCATGAGAAGGGCCCGGAGATCTTTGCCATCAAGGACATCTTAAGCATTCCCCTGGTGCCCAAGGAATCAAAGGAAACGCCATCAACGGATAAAATTAGGAAGCGAGTGAAAAGGTAAATTAACACAAATTATTTCTCTCCAGTCAAAATGTTGCTTCATTCATTTAGGCTTCAATCCGAATTTTTTCTGAGGTATGTATGTACGCCACAAAATTTGGTTTTCCTGATGCGTGCAGTTTTCATCAAAAAAGTTTTTGAAGTAGATTGTACCTCTAATTATTTTTCCACAAGGTTCACACAGGTGTACAAAAAAATTCGCGGTACTCGCTATGATGAAAACAAGTAGTCAGAAAAATAATATTATTAATGGCAGGATTCTAGAGCATAATAAATATGAAATTATTTGAATATGTAATTGCTGAATCGTTTGTAGCCAAATAGGCAAAATTAGCGGGAAGTTGAGGTTTATTCTTTCTTGGACAGGTATGAAAAGTGCACAACGAATCTGAGGGAGAAGGTGGAAAAAATATAAAGCCTAAACATCGACAGTTCGAATTGGGTATATACCAAATTAAGTCGTGCTCATGCGGAATAAGGATAATTTTAGCAGAAGTACGAATTGATGTCGACCTGATACCAGGAAGTTGCAAAATCGCGAAAATCGTAAATCTGAATTATTTTTTAATTCAAAAACCATTGATCGAATTAATTTCAAATGATCTCTGAACCAAGCAAGGGCGGCGTAGATCTTAAAACAAGTTTATTTTTTTAAATCCGAAAATCAGCAGCTGGGCAAGACCGATAAGTTTTTTAAAAAATGGTCTGAATCGCTTTCAGAATCGCCCTTACACTAAAAAAATAATTTCTGAAAAACTGCTGAATTTCGGAAAACGAACTTTTGAGAACATTGAGGACAACTCTTTGGCTTTCAAAAAACATTGTGTGCTTGTTTCTGGCATTAATTTCCTAGTCTGTACAGCTACAATACTGCTGGCCAAAATAACCTTGATCACCTTTAGTATATCCAAAATTAAAGGTGCAAAGATTTTTTATTTTTTGCATTTCCCCTGATAATTGTTGGCTTCAATGGAATTTCACAGACACCACGACATTGACGACCTTTTCGACATTGTTGGCTACCACCCCGAATCGAGCTACACGAATCAAATGTACGATCATCCCGGGATTTATGGCGGTGGCTGGGGCACTCAACAACGTCATCCCGTCGTGATCACCGCCGAAAAATTTTCTTTACGTCCGTAATTTGATTTTTTGTCTTCCCTATTTTTTTCTCTTTGACCTTTTACACACCTGTTTTATCTTTGACCTTCTGTTCATTCGTATTTCCAACGTTTAAATTATATTTAAGAACCTACATACATATAACCTTGTAATTTGTAAATAATGCATATTTAAATGTAACTTTGACGAATTTTACATGAATGAAAAAACACTTGCAAAGTGGTCAGTATGAAATATAATAAAATGCATGTGTACCAGAGAATCCCCAAAATGTAAGTGGCTAAAAACAAGATCAAATGTATTTACTTGGATTGAAATATTCAGTGCGGTTGACATTACAAATTACAATCATACAAACATTCTTTTGCTTTCCATACAGCATTTTCTTTTGCAAAAAAAAAACATCTTTTACATTACATTTATTCATCAAGCCCGCGCCTAAATACCTACAAAGTGTTTGATTGGATTTTACAAAAGGAAATATTATATATTTAAAATTATGCAACAAACCTTGAAAAAAAAATTCGTTTACGCAGAGTATACATGACAAGGAATACGTTGTAATTACCACAATAAATTATTAAACATTCTTTTTCGCTCAGTTCACCCCATAATTTCAACAGTTGTTATTCTTCTGGGAAGCACGGGATTCAATGGACGATTGTGGTATTATTACAGCTTTACAGCCCATAATTTTGTGTGCGGAATTAAATGTTGACCTAATATTACATCCAGTCAATACTGGTGATTGGTATCATTAACAAAGGGGCCTAAATGCTTGTAAAAGTCCATTAAATATCCCCTTTATTAAAAGCACTCCCAGAAGATTTCTTAATAATCGTTTATTAAAATTTGGCTCTATGCCACATTAAACGGCAGGACATCTGGACACCAGAAGATGTCCTACGAGGATATAAGATGTCCTTCCAGCCTTTGGGTTCCAATTTCTGAGGGTTCAACTCCTTCCATTTTTTTTAGTTATCACAGAGGAATAAATGGAGTATGTAGAAATCAATTAAAAAAAACACATTGCACTCATTAAGAAGGGATTAATTATCCTACTCGTATAAACAACAGAGGAACTTTCAATTCAATTGGAGATAACAAAAGGAGGAAATACATTTTTTTTTTTTTTTGGATTTAAATAAATAAATAAATCCTTTTAATTAACTGTCATACCGTCATTAGGAGATAATTGCAGGGGGAGATAAAAGCTACTGATAAGAGCATTCTCCCCATCTAAAAGCGGTCAATTACAATCAGTTCTTTAACGTTCCTCTGCACTTACGTTGGATTACAGTAACTATTTTGATATATTTAAAACATTTAAAAGTATAATGCATTTCCTACTAAAAATCTTACAGTCTATAGGAATACCAGAATGCAAAAAAGGAAACACTGGAATATCATGTGACTTTTGCAAAAAAAAAAACTCACCCATAAATTATTGACAATTCCAAAAAAAAGGAGAAAAAACTCGTATAACTTTTACACACTCAAATGGTAATCACCCTTCGTATACTTGGATGAACAATGAAGTAATTATTTTTCTAATTGACATTATATATGAACATTTAGAGCCAATAAAGCTACTAAAAACAGCTCTAAAATATTGCTGAATATGTCCGTTCAACTTCGACAGAATTACCGCTACGAAGCCAAATCTTTGACCCTGAAAAAAATTACATTTCTTTGGAAGGCTTTTTAATACACAAATATTTTTAATACACATAAACGCCAGCCATTTGGGCGAGTTCGTCAGGAGTTTTTTAGTATCTGACTTTTTATTTACTATTTTTTTTTAATCTGAAGCAAAATGCCATTTTTCTGGTTGTTTCCCTTCCCTGAATTACAGCCTCTTTTTCCCACGGTGTGTTGATTTTTTTGCATCTTTCTTGTCTTTACGCTCTACATTACAGACTAGCTGGATGTGATTGTGACGGACACCGTAAGATTTTTAACTGGGATTTTTTAGAGTATTTTTAGGGTGTGATTAAGCATTTGCTTGGCAAACATCGTTGACCTCCCCGGTCGGGATTTAATTTTTTTTTTTAAATTTTCCCATTTTTTGCACACTTCTGGTTCCGGCGATAAAACGAAGAAAAAAGCATCCACTACAACAATGTTTCTGGCACAATCTCCAAAATGTGTTTTTTTTTGCACGTTGTAATAATAGCTTCAGTCCAGATTAAACTTAATTCCTATACACAGATACACTTTTCCCATGGCTTGAAACCGCCATAGCTCCTCCATTTCGATATGTTGTTTCAAAAATTTAGTAATACACTATGTACAATTGCTGAAACTCCATTGTTATCCTCCTGTAGACTTCCCTTCATTACGATGTACTTTCATCGTCGTGTTCATCTTTGGAATCATTAGCATCGTCGTCGTCGTCCTTGCTACTGGAATTATTCACGTGATTCCCAGACGGCGGCGGTCCCCCGGGATTCATGACGCTGTTCGGCGCCATCATCAAGGGGAAAGGAACTGGCGGCCGAAACATGGCGTACTCGCCGAACTGCGGAACATATCAGAAATTTTAAAATAACCAACTAATACAAATAATTCGTACTAGATCATTAAAAAATTAATGAATAATTACTCCAAAAGCGAACAAATTACCAGACATGGCCAAAATACTTTAGTTCCAAATACTAATTACAAAATACAAATACACTCCAAGGCTTTAATTACAAATTATAAATTATGCATCTGGCTGCTCCTCAAGTATTTAATTGCAAATTACAATTGTATATTGAGTCGAACACAAAATACAAATTACACAATACATCAGTAGCTAGTAATGTATTTAAATGCGTATTTTAATTACAAAATACAAATAATTGCCTTTAAAATACAAAGAATTGCATTTCAATGTGTATTTTAATTACAAAATACATACAAAGAATTGCATTTACAATACGTATTTTAAATACAAAATTCAAATAAATGTATTTAAAATACGTATCATATGCGTTCATTTGTAATTTTAGAGCACAATCAACAAAAATTACAAATTCTATTTTTCCTTGGTGCACTTTTAAATTTAAAAAATGCGAAAATGCAGCCAAATACTTCCAAAAAATCTCGTGCATTTAAATACAAATTACAAAATACATATAGAAAATATTTGTATTTGAAAATACAATTACAAAATACAAAAAAATGTATTTTAAATACGTATTTCAAATACATGTACATATTTTAAATACGATGTATTTTATTATTAATAAATTGCATGGAATGACCTTCACAAGGTCAGTTATTCCACACATATAGTAATGTTATAAGCAAATATAATATATATATATGTAGGAATAGGAATATTATAAATTATAAGCAATAAATATTCTAATAACGAATCTAATTACCTTCCCCGCCAAAGGACCCCCAGGGAAATTCGGGGGGACGAAAGGGAAAAAATTCCGTCCATCCAGTCGATCTCCTGGAGGAGGTTGAAACTGGAGTCCGAGAGGTAATTCCAGGGACATCCGCCGACCTCTGCGCGAGGCGCCACTTGTCCACATGTGAGTTCCCATATGAACCTATAGAAACGAATGATAATATAAATACATATAATTATGTTTTGGTACAATCTAATATTTTTAAATGCAATTAATTTAAATACAATTAAATGCCTTAAATTTAAAGAATAATTTCAACATATTTTTACGTACCTTTAAATTTCCTTTGGTAGTAAATGCCTTCTGACACACATTACACTTGAAGGGCTTGTCGCCCGTGTGAGTTCGCATGTGAATGTGCAGGGATGACGATGAGGAAAAGCTTTTTTGACACACTGGACACATGTGTTTGGAGCCGCCGGAGCTGGAATGCCTGGAATCGTCCTCGGCTATACCTGAATTAGTAGTGAACAAAAAAAAAAACCGTGCAAAGACAATTCAAAAAACTGTTTTTCTATTTGCAGTTTATAAACGTGATCACGCATTTATTATTTTCCTTTTTGTTTTGTTTTATGATGAGCAAACCTTTGAGCGTTAAGTGGTAGGGCCTATTACCGGCTAGAGCAAATGCACTGTTCAGAATGTTGCTACTACCTGATCGTTCCTCTTGACTACTAGTAAAGTCTAAGCCCGCAGACGAGCTCTCGGCCTTACTACTCTGGCTCTTCTTCTCATTCTTGTGCAATTCCATTTCCAGGGAACTTTCCCCTTCCTTTGTTATCCCTTTGTTAGTATTATTGCTGATACTATGGGATTCTTTGGCGGGTGATGCGGAGGATTCCTTGCTTCGGGCCTCTGAGGAGGACCCTTGATCCTCATTGTTGCTACTACTGGCTTTGGAGGAGGCATTTGAGGCGGATGCGGACACTTTGGTGGAGCCACCTTGACTGGAATTCCCATTCTCACTCTTGCTCGAGCTCTGGCCATGGATTTTGGAGTCAAAGACCGTGGGAGGCATGTCTCGTATCTTGTGGGTTAGCATATGCTGCTTCATGTTACCCTGGGTGAAAAAATGAAAAGACCCACTTGTTGATGAGAGGGGCATTTTGGGGGGAAATATGGGTATTTTTTCGGGGGTTTAAATTATAAATGTTAATATAAAACACAATTACAAATTTGTGTCAGCCAGAGATAGGATCTTATTAACTACTTGAGTAATAATTACTAATTTTAGCAAGATATGACATCCGAATCGGTATTTGAATTCAATTCGGAATTATATTCATATTTTTCAGTATTCTAAACGGAATTATGTTAATATTTTTCCGTATTCTAAACGGAATTATATTAATATTTTTCAGTATTTTAATCGGAATTACATTAATATTTTTCAATATTTTAATCGGAATTATATTCATATTTTTCAGTATTTTAATCGAAATTAGTATCCATACTTTTGTCAAAAAAATATTTTAATCGGAATTATATTCATATTTTTCAGTATTTTAATCGAAATTAGTATCCATACTTTTGTCAAAAAAAT
>JAQGBT010003059.1:0-21110 GCA_034698585.1 Disparrhopalites patrizii | reverse complement strand
AAACAGAGAGAACTACACGAAAAAATAGGAAAAGCAGAAACAGAGAGAACTACACGAAAAAATAGGAAAAGCAGAAAATGGAGAGAAAGCCTGGTAAAAAGAGAAAGTCTAAAAAAAGAGGGACATCAGCTAAAAAGCGGAGAAAGCCCAAAAAATGCAGAGTGCGAAAAGAGACAGCGAGAAAAGGGAAAAGCGAAGAGTGAAGAAAGAGACAATAAATATTAGAAAGCTGATACGAGGAGACAAAGAGCGATTAAATAGGAAAAGTTAGAGATAAGTCAAAGATAAGCAGAGGAAAAATATTAGATAATGAAATGGACGAGATAGTAAGATGGTGACAGCAAAAATAGAGAAAAATACCGAGACAATGGGGAATGTAAAGGAGAAAAGAGGAAGAGAAACGTCCTAATCAAAGGGAGAGCATAGAAGGAAGAAGACACATATTATGCATTTTTTTCTCTCCCGCAGACACGACCCTCTTACACATGCCAGCGGGAATGAAAGCTAGAAACTCCGACTGACTTCGGATGCGTAAATTCCTCGGAGTCCCAGCGTCCCCTCCTGCTTCGCATTCTCTCATCATCCCAGAGAGCTTTTCATACGTGTTGTCAGGATATACGGAAAAAAGTATCTCTTCTCACTCCCTTAAATAAATATAGACCCTGCTACACACAATCTAACGGAGGTATCCCCGGGAAATAAATGTATTTTACACATCCCGACGAGATGGAGAAGAACGTGATGATAATATATAGCCCACCGACAATGTGTAATTTGTCTCTGGGAGTGTCGGTGGTTGTTCTTTCCCCTGTAAATCCCTTCCAAAAGGGAGGTTACACACATTTTTTCGGGGAGTGCTACAAACACATATGTGTATATATAATATATATGTATATATAATATATATAATATATATAAAAGTCACACTCATACATTCGGGGAAGGAGGAGGACCGTCCCGCTTGATTCATTCTTCCGTTAACATCCCGATAAAAGTGGGCATTAATGAGAATGCATGAGGTGGTGCGGGGAATCACCATTCTCTCAAGGTATTTCTCTCCATTTATTCTACAGGAGGAAGATAATAATGGTTGTGTACACTATGTTGTAATGATAATTGTAATTCCCATCCCATCCCCCCCGCGGGAGCTTTAAGTCCCGTTAAAGAGCACCGACATTCCTCCGGAGCCATTCCTTCCCTCTGAAACAAATATAGACGCGTGGGACAGAAATTCTGTTATGATATGAACGCATTTAGAGTCAAATCTTTGTCAATTTCACCCACCAAAAGCCCATGGATAAGTGCGTATTAACCCCTTCCCATTTTAGCACAACGTAGCGTACGTGCAAAATATAAATAACTACCAATATTTATATTTTTGTGCAATTCAAAAAAAAAAAAAAGAATTGACGGGAATTGCTACAGAAATGAAATATCTGGTGCATTATGGGAATCTACAAAGACAGGAAGGGTGGAAGCACCTTGGAGGAATGTTGGAAGAGGAAAAAAAAATTGGAAATCAGAATTTGAATTATTTGATGGAATAAATATTATTGAGTCAATGACTTGTAATCTAGCCGCTTGTATTTATCCGCGCCGATATTTACAAGAGTCCAAAATAGTAAAAAAAATTGGGGGAATTCATGCTCTGATGGTTCCTGGTCCGTTTGTCAAAAAATAGAGTCAACTTTTTATTTATTACCTACATAATCGCAGCGGAAAGAAAACGTTTTTGTACAATGCCCTGCCCTAGTACGTGGTGGAGGCAGTTGTACGGGCAAAAAGGACATTAATAATGATCAAAAGGCAAAAATACTACTTACTCTCAAAGATGTTGCGTAGGTACGACTTACAAACATTCCAAAAATGTTTTCTCTCCTTTCAATTCTAATTTTGTATGTACAAGCCTTTTTTTTCTGCTACGAAATCTACCATGCCCAGTATTTCTTATTGGAAGTGTCAGGATTTTTTCAAACTGCCGTCCTACGAGGTGGAGTGTGCCATTTTTTCCCCCAACTGTACGCGGATGCTCTCGTGTAGTAAGTAATCTGTAAAAAACAAGTAGTAAGGCAATATTTCTTTTTTGGGGGATAATCGAGCAAAAATCAGGAGAGAGATGTGTCGGGCCTACATAATTTGTGGGAGTGAGGAAAGGGTTATGCACTGGTTCGACTCCAAACCAAACTCACGTTTCTACACATGTAAATACCCCTTTCCTCCCAAAAACATCCGAGGCTGTTGGACAGGAACAAATTATACAAATCTCTGAATGTCTCTTGTATTAAAAAGAAGTGTCATTTGAGTAAATACCATGTCTCATCTCCCACAAAGCCCGTCCTTGTTACGGGGGAAATGAGATGAAAAAAAGGACACCTCATTTCCAGTAGCACCAATTTGCCTCAAAGAGGCTACTTTAATATATTATTAGTATTATGGGGAATCCGCAGAGATTTTTTTTTTCAAGTCTTGCAGATAAATCCATGAGACGACTGAGTACGGAGGAATTTTCTGGTGGAAAAGGGGCGAAGTGAGAAAAGAGAACAAATGAATAAAAAATAAATGTTGTCATTGCGTGGGACTTTTTGGGCGAGAGAGAAATAAATGTGAGGAGACAAGAACAAGAGCCATAATTTTGTCTGTTGCATTTTGTGAAAGGCGAGAGAGAGAGAGAGAGTTCAAATTTCTCTTAACGGCCCACTGCAAAAAGGAGAGTGATCCTCTAAATATAAATATGCCCCCATGTCATTTATTTTATTCCCCGGCGAGGATCTTATCCGGACCCGATTATTAGAGGCGTCGGGAGGGCAAGCGAAGATGGATAGAGACATTGCCCAAAAAATTGCTCCCATTCACTTCCTCAATATATATCCATAATAATGGCCCCACATTTTTCCCATCCAGCCATTTTTTCCCCACCGAATATTTACCACCGAATGTATTTAAACACCGAATTCCCCATCCAAAATATATATAAAATGCTTCCACAACAAAAAAAAAAAAAAGGACACACATTGACTGTAGAGAGCAGAGGATTTTCAGGAATGGGAAATTTAGAAAAAGTTTTTACTAATGAGAAATTGTAAATAATGATTGTTTCGCCCATTTGACTCAGAAGCAAGGTTGGAGCTGGGTGGTGGATTGAGTATTTAGAAGTCCGCGTTGTTTATTTTTCTTGGACTGGAAATTGTCATGGATGACGGTGGTGGACTCAACGTAGGAGGGCGGCGGGGAGTCCGCACAGCGAAGGCAATGACACACTTTCGTCACGACCCGAAAAACTCGTCTCCTCCCGTGCTTTCGCTTCGTCAAGGTGGGGAGGTCCGTCCCGTTGCAGGGCGAGATCGCGAACTCCCCCATGTAGTAGATCCCCGGGCAGCTCCGCGTCTTGTTATTGTCTGTTCAGAGACATTCGTCATTAAATACCTTAGATTCAATTCAAGCATTAAAATCAAATATTTGGAGAGACCGGAGAAGGCTCTCGTAAAGGATTTTAGCTTAGTATTATTTAATGGCCGGCGGGCAGAATCAGTAAATGGCTAAAGCACGGTTTCACACACGGCAAAAACAAGTATTTTCAAAAGGATAAAGATCATATAACAGGAACAAACGTTCACAAACTATTTAAAAAACATTAGAATGATTTAAAAAGTAAAAAAAACATGTTTTACAAAGCAGACAAAATGATCTACAAAGCATAAACAACGATTTGCAGAGCAGGAAAAAATGATTTAACACGAGCCAAAGATGATTAAAAAAGAAATAAAAATGATTTCAAAATAGCTGAGAAGGATTTAAAAAAGAAATGATTTAAAACGAGCTAAGCATTATTTTAAACGGCTTAAAATGGTTTGAAAGTATTAAAACTTTTATGTTTCAAAAATGGTTAAAATAGATAAATCAGTCAAAAAATTAGCAAAAGGTTTTAACAGGATTAAAAAAGGCTTTAAAATGCTAAAAGTGCTTGCAAAAGTACTTAAAAATGGCTCAAATATACTATTTCAATTCTTGAAGGAGTTGTATTGTTTTAAACAGGCAACAGGCCTGACAGAGCTTCAGAAATTGATTAACAATGTTTCAAAAGATTACGGAAATGTTTGATGGTTAATTTGTGATTAGAAAATCCTTTTAAAAATGTTAAGAATATTTTTAAAAAGAGTTTAAAAGGATTTAAAAGGATTTAAATTGTTCGAAAAAAAGGGTTTAAACGGATTTAAATTGTTCTCAGTAAGGGTTTAAACGGATTAAAATTGTTCCAAAAAAGGGTTTAAACGGATTAAAATTGTTCCAAAAAAGGGTTTAAACGGATTAAAATTGTTCCAAAAAAGGGTTTAAACGGATTAAAATTGTTCTAAAAAAGGGTTTAAACGGATTTAAATTGTTCTAAAAAAGGGTTTAAACGGATTAAAATTGTTATAAAAAAGGGTTTAAACGGATTTAAATTGTTCCAAAAAAGGGCTTAAACGGATTTAAATTGTTCTAAAAAAGTGTTTAAAATGATTAAGAATGTTTAAAAAGCGGCTGGAAAATGTTTCAAGAAAGGGTTACCATAGTCATCGTACTCCGTATTGCTCAAAGGGATGTTGGCCACGTAGACATTTTGAGACCAAGAGAGATTCTTGGGTCTGGACTCCCCGACGTTGCCCTCCCTGGAAATGACCTTGAGACAGCTCTTCTTCTTCTTGGCGTAGCTATTATGGATGGAGCGAATGCAACTGTCCTCACTGTCACTGTTGCTATCGTCCAGCTCGAGGATCCTCGTGGGGGGATTGCCCTTGATGCGGACGTACAAATAGTCCAGCGTGGGCCCGATCTCGACGGGCTGAAGGTCCTCATTCTCCTCCATCTCACTCATGAACTGATGGAGGATGCACTCGATCCTCTGGGCGTAGGTGGGGACCCAAGAGGGCAGTCGGTTCTCATTCCGCCGTCGACTACTCATCTCATTGGAGGAGATGACATAGCGGTGACCCGAGGGAGGGCGGGGTCGGAGGAGAGCCGCCAGATTCCCGTATTTCCCCCCTAAATTCAACCCACCATCATTGGGATGAGAGCCACTGGCTTGGGGCACTTGATCAGAACTCTCCCGGGCGTTGGTATTGTCCGTCGTCGTGACCTCTGTCTCCGCCGAGGACGTGGAACTCGAGGAAGCACTCTCTGCATCGCCTCTCCCATCTGCACTCTGACAAAACATACTCTATAATACTGAGCAAGTTTGGATCCCCAAAAATCCAAGTCCATCCAAAGAATCCAGGATCAAATCCATTCCCATTTTTCATATTCAATTCATTTCCCTTTTTTATATTCAATCCATTTCCAAATTTTTCATATTCAATTCATTTCCATTTTTCATATCCAATTCATTCTCATTTTTCATATCCAATTCATTCCCATTTTTCATATTCAATCCATTTCCAAATTTTTCGTATTCAATTCATTTCCAAATTCATATGGATGCTTAAGAACCAAATACGACTAAGTGGTCGAATTGCTACTGGCAAAAGCGACTAAGTGCCATAAATTCTGAAAATACGCAAGAGAAATTGACTTGAATGTTCCCACCTTGTTGCTGCCTAACCCAGAAAAAATAATAATCTAAAATAACTCTTCCGTGCTGAATTTTGTTGCGGTTCCAGTCAACAAAGTCGGACCCTGATCCGACAGCAATTGGACAATTTATGGCGGTTTTGGTTATATAAGTAGTTCCAAATTTGGGCATTTTCCCTATTTTTTGGACTGCGCGCGGAAAAAGCACCATAGATTCGATAATTGCTGTTGGATCCAACTTTGTTGACTGGAACCGCCATAAAATTCTGCACCAACAAGTATTTTTATTTAAATTTTATTATTTCTGCGTTACGCAGCAGCAAGGTGGGAACATCCAGTCCATTTCTGTTGCGTATTTTCAGAATTTTTGGGACTTATTGTTAGTCGCTTTTGGCAATAGCAATTCCGCCACTGTCGTATTTGGTTCTTTAAGCATCGATACTGAATTCATGTCAATTTGTTTGGACATGTCACTTGAAGACAGCTGTTGACGAATACCGTACCTCTGTGGAAGTGGAGCTGGATGCGGTGCTCTGATCCGCCGTCATAACTTCCTCATCGCCCACATCGATGATGATCCCCTCATCATCCAAGTCATCGTTATTGTTGAGTTCATCCGGATTCACGTTCACATGGAGACTGTCATTACTGGTGGAGTGGGACCTCCGGATCTCCTCCACCACGATGCTCACCTCATCATGCCGTTCCTCATCATACCGTCGCATCATGATGTTGGCCGGGTTTTGGTAATGGTGATGGTTATTGTTATTATTGTTGGATCGGAGGAGGGAGAAATCCAAATTCTGGGGTTGATGTTGGGGCCGATGAAGGAGGGCCAGGAGGGATGCCCGCTGTTCCTGGCACGTGTGGCTGGAGGTGCGGGGTGGATGATGTTGTTGATGGTATTCCTCCACCAAATGAGCCTTCCTCGAGCTGGCCAAGGCCCCGTCGGAGTGGATGGCATTGAAGGGATCCGTGGGATTCCAAGCCCTCCACCCCCCACCCACCCGCATGAATTGGGGTGGATGATGATTGGCCGCCAGCTGGAAGGTCATGAGGTGGCCGGAGGAGGCGGAGGCCCCCCGGCCCACCTGAGCATTGGAGAGGGACTCGTAATGACTGCACTCATTCGAAGTCGTCGTCCCCTCCTCACTTTGACAGGAGTGCAAGGTCGTGGATTTGGTCGTGGATTTGCTACTCCGGGTCCCGGCCAGGCTCGGAGGGTCAACATTCCCCTCCGGTTCCACCTTCCTGGATGTGGACGGCATCCCCTCATTCCGAATCTCCTCCACCGCGAAGTTGGTCGTGGATTGGATGGAGGCCACATTTTTGGGGGAGGACAAGCTCGGGCCGAGTCGGCCCGTCCCATTCTGTCCATCACTGATCACCGCCACACTCACGTCCTCCGAGGACACGGAGTAGTTCTGGGCATGGAGGGTCGTCGCACTCCGGAGGATCACCACGGACTCCTCCGGCACCACGGACGTGAAGCAGGGCTCGGGAAGGGCCTGGGGCGGGAGGATGGCCAAGGAATTTTGCTTTGTCACCACGGCCGGGGTCAGGACGGCGCTGGACGTGTTCTGACTCGGAGGGAGCTCCGGATTGTCGTGGATTGTGGGGGCGAAGACGGAGACGAGAGATGTCGTGGCTCGGCTCGTGGCCACACCCGCCGTCTCAGGCCCTCCTCCATCCGCCTCTGACCCTCCATTGACGTCTGTTTGACCCGGGAAAGATTGGATTATGTCCTCATTCCGGCCAAATCCTACTCCTCCTCCTCCTCCTCCTCCTGTGGACGTCCCTTGGAATTGAGGACGAGTGAGGCTTGGTAGAGGCTGTGAACCTGAATGCCATTTTGGTCGATTTGCTCCTCCTCCTCCTCCTCCTCCTCCTCCTCCTTGCCTAGGCCTTACACCAGCACAGCTTTGAAATCTCAAGAATGTTCTCAGCTTCCTGTTCTCACACTCCAAATAGCGATTCTCTACTTGAAGCTGCTCAAGGGCACTTTCTAAAGAAAATATCTACAAAGTATGTTTTCAACCAGTTGGGCTCGTTAATCATGGACAATGTTAAACAAAGGGAAAGCTTAAAGAGTGGATTATCCTCTATGTAGTGGAGTCTCTCTATAACAACACTGAAGGGAATGGCAAAAAATATTGTTACAGGGAAAAGTTATTCTAGAGAGCATTAAATATGTAGCTAATGTGTACGAAGGCCGGAAAAAATGTTGTTATAAAGAGACTTGTTATAGACTCTTTATAGAGAGACTCCACTGCATCTTTTTTCTAAAAAAAAAATGAAGCAAGAAAGCAAATGAAAGCAACATCCTTTGACATCAGAGGAAAAATATATCTTTTGCTAAATACCCCCCAAAAAAATGTTGAACTCCGAAAAAGGTTGAAAGAATCTTTTTTTTTCTTGTTTATAAAAGTTGGTAATAAAAAAAGGGAAATACGAGGTTTATATAGAGGGAGGAAAGGGTAAATAAATGTTGGGATGGAGATCTCACATGATTGAGAAGAGAGGAAGGATCTTGGGTGAGAATGTGATGGAAGACTCCGGGATGATTGAGTCGGTAGGGAACGACAGCCAAGCGCTTTCTCTTTGCCTCTTCATCTTCCTCTTCGTTGACCATGTCCAGACGGGAGAAATCAGTATTATGAGGATTTGTCAGGATGTTTCCCCTCCTCCTCCGCCTCCTCTTCGCCTCCTCTTAGTCGCTCTGAGGAGGGTGGACAGCAAAGGCCGACAAAGGAGGTGATTCAATGGGCTGGAGAGGACCGAGTTCCCCAACAATGGCAGGATTCGTCCACCTCTGGGAGTCCTTTGAGCCTGAGAATGACTGGACTCTGCGTGCTCGGGCTGCATAACAATCTTCCTGAGGATAGTTCCCGCCTGGACCACATACTCTTTTACTTTTTAAGGGTGGATTTCTCCTATTTTTTTACTACTTAATTTAAGCTGAATAATTAATTACGAGGATTCCCGTACTTCCGTCATGCGTTCTCCTACTCATGATTTCCGGGGTGGCGGCAGATGCATAATTTTTGGGGTAGTATCCATCGATTTAGAACATGACTGCAGTGAACATTGCTTAGTAGTAGTTTGAATTTTTTTTTTTACAAGGGGGTATTCAGGAATTTGGATATTTGGGAAGAAGATTAAAGAGTTTAAGTGGAACACGTTCACGCTGGAATTTGAAATTATAATATCAAGTTAAAAGGTCAACAAGTGGAAAGCAAGCTTAAATATTAAACATAACAAATTGTGTTTTTAAATTAAAATAAAACGCAATGGAATAATTTATTTATATTTTTAATGTGAATATTGAATATTATTCACTTTGTATGTTTACAATATGACCGCTCCGTAACTCCGTATCCGTATTATGCTTTAGCGATTAGTCGATTAGCATTACTTTTATTTAGCGACCTTAACTTTTTCAAGGGAAAAAAGGTGAATGCATCAAAAATAATGGTGAAAAGTGAAATAGATAGAAATAAAAAAATTAAAAGAGAAATAAAAATAATACTAATAATATTTACATAAATAAATAACTATCATGGCTTAGACGGAAAAAATGATTTGCATCATGAAAACATTGCTTGTTAATCTTTGTCTTTAATACAATGTATATTATGCATGTACTTTCGCTGCAAATTGCAAATAATGTCTGTCTGTAATAACTAATAAAATATTTATGGACTATAGTAATTAATAATATAAATTATGTAAATAAATAAATTATGCTTGTGGACAAAATAATTATTCCAATTAAGTAAACATATCTCGATATCTCGCTAATCTTTGCCCAGAAATCTTACTTTTTCTGTTGGTAATATCCATGATCTTAAAGGTATAAGGAATCAAGGGAAAAGATGGACGGACTGAATCAAATCGGATCACTTCCATGCGACCGTAATTGTTGCTATTTAAAAGTTGAAAATTAAATCCCGTGTAGCCCAGTGTAACCCTTTTTTTGTGGTTTACTTTGTGCGATTTGAGAAAAAAAAACCGTTGCGTTGAAATACATATTTTCTCAATTTATTAAAATTGTAGAACGTATGATGTTGCTTTAATTTCATGTGTTTGGGGCACTGTGAAATTACATCTTTCGTTGCGCAAATTAGTCCATGAAGAAGCTCTTGTATGATTGCATGGATGCAAGCAAGTTTAGAAATATTTCAAGTTCTATTTCCAACATGCTTCAGCCGATCATTCATTGCCTTTCTCGCATCTTCGTGAAAGCAGGAGCAATCCCAGGGAAATGCACACACAATTTTTTTTTTTTTAAATCCCGGAAAATAAAAATTCATGAAGATGACTTAATCCCCAAAATAAAAAATTGAGAATGATTTATCATATTCAAAAGGGAATATTAAAAACTGTGTGAGGTGGCAATTTCTTGGCACCAAGTCCCATGAAAACTCTCCGTTAGTGGCAATGTCCCCAAAAAACAGTTCTTCCGTTCGGCGTCGTAGTAAATGCTCCCGCGACGCTTATACAAGATAAATGTCCTGCCATGCCCACCAATATTCACTAAAAATAACGTGGAAGATTTAGAAGAAAGGGGGCGATTGAGGGAAAAAAATCCTCCCATGCCAAAAAGGTTGTATCATTTAAAATAAATACGTAAACAAACAAACAGCGTACATTTTAACGATCATACCAATTACTCAATTCCTGCCACGCCTCCCTGTCTTGGACAACTGAACGTGCACCAACCTTTCCAGGCAAAATATATATCCTTGTAATCCCACCCAAAAAAAAATATTTAATTTCGGATCTCTTCAAGGTAATTTCCGGATTTTTTTTAATAAAAAAAGGAACGACGGGTTTTTTTCGGAGAGAAAAAAAATGTGCGAAAAATAAAAATCAGAAATAAGTCCATCAAACCAATGCCGTGTAACAAGTGTGAACAATTTTTTTTATTATACAAAACATGTATAGTAGTATTCTCAACATTTTTTTTTTTGTAAGACTAGAACCTCCATGTTTTCGTGTAGTACTTTCATGATAATCGTATCCATATATGTAATACAGGAATAGCTCTAAAGTTTTTTAAACCTAGTTAACCTACACGTGTCTAGAAGCCTAGCAAAAGTACCATTGTAATAGTCATAAAACAGATATTAACACATATACAAACATTCTTTTTACCATCCCAACCTTTATGCAATTTTTATATATATTCTTGTCCATTTCATTTCCCTTTATTAACAGCAAACACCCAGTGAAGATTTTTATTTCCCACATTAAAACCACTGACAATTTCTCAAGCAACACCACATTTCCCTATGAAGCCAGAATAAACCTGTACGAATTGGTGTTTCCCATTACCCACACGCACATAGCTGGTACACATTCCATGGCAAGTACATATTATACAATATGTATCTATATATATACATATATGTGTACACCGTCCATAATAACAGATACATTTCTCCTTGAATTAATTTTCCCCCCAAATAATATGTGAATATACCTATTATGACAATTTTTATTGTGATACTAACCATATTTTATTTATTATTGTTAACACAGCTGCGTCACGTCTAATTTCGTGAGACAGATTACATAGAATGATCCACAACAAGTATATCTCCGTTTCTACACACCTTGTACATATGTACTCACATTCTTATACACACATACATGACTGTACACACAGTGCTTTATTAACCGTACAAATCCCTATATAAGTCTCTAAGGTACACTAGTCTCCATTTTTCACCATTTATCCCTTTTTTTACAGGTATTTTTTACGTCCACAAGATGTAACCAATATATATTATATAATTTTTACATCCATACATATAATTACGTGACTAAGAATCAACTAATTTTCTATTAAAACGGTATTATATGGTATAGTAATTTTTATAGTCTCTCACGTTCAACGATTGTGTCTTTAATCTTCTAAAAATGCATGTCGTACACGTAAATACACGTAATTTTGAATTTCCTTCCCATGCATAATGCACATACATAAACGTTAGGTATTAGATTAAGATATTATACAATGGAGAATCTGTACCAAGGATGCAATAGGAACAAGTCACAATTGGAGTCCTGCATACCTGCGAGAGTCTCTGCAGATTTACTCAATGAATTAATAACTCAACTCACCTGTCCTTTCCTTCCTTCGAGGAATTATAAATCCTTTAAATATCCACTGCCCATTCCAATACAAAAATCAGCAATTAAACAAGTGAATTAACAGGGGAAAACGAAGGTTTTTTTTTTTGTGACGAAGTGCATTTCTTCCTAAATCCAAAACTTTTATCTGTAGCAGTGATTTTTCGAGGTTGAACACAACTTACAATGAATACAATGCGGATAAATGGCAGTCTGGCATGTTGTATTTAACCATTTTAACGACCATGATCATGTCCATAGTTTTGGAATGAGGGCGAAATGCATTTGGTCACAACAGGGATCAAAAGTATCCAAGTATTTGATATTTAGTATTACCACAAGATACACACTAACTAAATCCCTTGTTACATTAATTGTCTTTTTGCTAAACTTAAATTTATCCATAGTCGACATACTTAATTATTTAAGTAAAATTGGAAAGCGAAAGGACCCAATTTTCTTCCATGTCGACTCTGAAACCGGAAGGGTTATAGACGTTGCCAATTGGTACTAATTGGAACAATTTCCCCCATATTAAATGCTCACAGAGGCATTCATGAGTCTTTTCACAGGATAGAAGGATATCCATTAGAAATCACGGGTAATTCAAGCTGGGGAGAGCGTCTCTATAAGAAAGCGTTATCAAGAATACGCCTTACGCCTTTTCTGCAAAATATGTCCTTGGTCTTCTCAACCAAACTGTACGAAAAGCCCGGACTTTGTCGGGGTAAATCATGTGAAGGGAATTTTGTCAAATGTCAGTAATGAAACCTGCGGGATTTTAAATGTCACACATAATTTCTGAAGTGAGTTCACAAGTGGGACTGGAAAAGTTCAGAAAAATGGGAAGTATAAGATAATGTGAAATGATGAATTGGCTTGGTTCCGCCTGGTCTTTATAATAATTTGTTTTTTTTTTTTAATATTCTTCAGGTTCTTTCCGACGACAGCACCGGAAGCAGAAGACGCAACAAATGCAGAAGAGGAGGGAGATGGCACCCCCAGCAATGGCCGCCGTCATCCAGCTGATATTGAATTGGAAGTTGAGAATAATGAATTTATTCTCCGTCGTCTTGCAATTGACTTCGGACTCGTCGTGCAGACCCGTCGTGTTGCTCGGACAGTTTTGGACACCATTACAAAGGAGTTCCTTGGCAATGCAGACGCCCTCGGGTCCGGGGCAAACGAAGCCACACTCGTCCTTGCTCTCGGCCACCATCCGGGAGGTCATGATGGAGCCATCCGGATTCTTGGGCAATTGGTAGAGCTCTGTCCAGGAGATGAGGAAGTGGAGCTTGCTGGCGGCGGAGGCCTCCAGCCGGATCGTCAATGGACCACCCTGTTGGAGCTTCTGAGCGGAGAGGATGGGGAGTTGGGAGGAGATCTCAATCTTCCGATCCCCCAAATTGGAGTCCCCACAGAGGGTGAGGAGGGGCTGGGTCTGTTGTGGCTTCTGCTGATGATGGCCATGGAAAGGGGGGATGCCCATGACGGGGTTGTAGTAGCTGCTCTGATGTCCACTAGCCGGCGCGGAGGTTCCCGGGGCGGGGGAGGAGGGCAGGAAGAATTCCAACTTGGCATCCGCACAGGACTTGCTGGACGTGGAGAAGACGAGCTTGTCCAGGTGAAGCCAGAGGTCCTTGTCGGGATGGATCTTCAGCTCCCACATGCAGGACACGGGCTTGTCCTTCAGCGTCGGATTGAAGTAGAAGGGGAACTTTAATTTCCCGTCCGCGGAAGGCCCCAACAAGCTGGGTCCACAGAGGGGCCCGTGAATGAATTTGTAGGAACCCTCGAAGATCGGGACGTTGGACTTGAAGTAGTTGGAGAGGGCATGGCGGGAGTCCACTCGGAGGGCCACCTCCGCCTCCTCTCCTTGGGACACCAACGTCACGGGGTACGAGTACTGACCTTGATTCTCTTTGCACAGGCAAATCCTCGATGTGTTCCGGTGGGGGTCCAGCAGAGTCACCTGGAAATGTAAGAGAGTACCAAGTGAGACAACTATTCAGTTTAGCTAGAGCGAAACACAATCATTTTCTACAATCTACTCAGTTTTTTTTCAAAATTCAACCAACAATCAAAACTGCCTTCTTTCCTTCCACCACAAATGGAACATGGGTATACATAGACGCAAACCAGCCTGAGTATACATGGGAAAAAATGTAGCATAAACCATTTAAAAGAATTTCTATCAAAATAATGTAATTTTTATAGCTAATCAAGTTTTTATAACTAATCTAGTTTTTATAACTAATCTAATTTTTTTCTAGTTTTTATAAATAATCTAATTTTTATCTAGTTTTTATAACTAATCTAATTTTTATCTAGTTTTTATAACTAATCTAATTTTTTTCTAGTTTTTATAACTAATCTAATTTTTTTCTAGTTTTTATAACTAATCTAATTTTTATCTAGTTTTTATAACTAATCTAATTTTTATCTAGTTTTTATAACTAATCTAATTTTTATCTAGTTTTTATAACTAATCTAATTTTTATCTAGTTTTTATCGTGTTTTTAGCTAGTTTTCATCTAATTTGTATCTAGTTTTTATCTAATTTGTATCTAATTTGTATCTAATTAAAAAAAAATAAAAAAAATGTTGCCACAAAAAAAAATTAGGCTGGTGCCAATGGACTTGTTCAGCTTTTGTGCTTAATCGATTCGTTGGGTTCAAACAAGGATTATTGTAATTGACCACCAGTATAATGTACAGTCATAGCCTAGCCCAAACTTTGTGTAAATATTGCAAGGGACGAAGAAACTGAATAATAATAATAATAAAGCAAAACCATATTAAAAGTAATTTTTGAAAAAAATATGGATTTACGCTGGTTCGTGTCTATGCCCTTCCTATTTCCAATTTGGGAGGGTATAGGTATACAAAGGAAAAGAAAAGGTTTCTTGATGGGATTTTAGTGGGAATTCCCCCCTTGTTTACCTTATCGACTCGATCCGACCAGCAGTTGACACAAGTGTCTTGATTGTATTTGAAATTAAGGTTCTCAATCCTGACGACGACCCTGGCAAAGAGTCGACGAACGGACACGAACCGGAATCGACATGAGATGGGCTTCCCATCCGTCTTGTAAACAAGCGTATTCAACGGCGACGTAAACTTCCCCTCGGGCTGAGTCCAGGCATAGAACACTTCATCGCACTGACTCTCCTTCACAACCTCCCCGTAATGACTGTTATTAAAAAAGTCGTAGTGGGCCCAGTAGTAGAGGGATGAGCCACTGTAGCTTCCGGTCTTGCTCTCAAACCTCACGAAGAGAGCATTGGACGTGGACACGAAGTCAAACTTCTCCAGGGGGCGGGAGAAAGTGTCACAAAAAGTTTTAATGATTCTCGAGTCGTCCGGCCAGCTGGAGTCGTAAATTGTCAGGGACTCACCTGGACAAGAGCAGGATCCAGACGGAGGGAAGAAGGGAAACAAGAAAGTAAATAGAAATCAATTCTCTCTCGCTCCAAAACATCTCCTTCCAACCTCTACACACTACGAGCACATACAGATGTACAAACATATGGGAAGCACATAGAAGCAAGAGGGGTTAAGTCCAAAAAACGAATTTCATTCACGAATTTCATTGCATTTCTTGAGGAAGAAAACACTCCTACATGAGCTAATGCGCTCTTACGGAAAACATTTTGGAATTTAAAAAAAATCGGACGTCAGACCGAGTTACACCGCAAATTCTAGATGAACTAGAGTATTTCCATGTTACATAATAAATAAAATCATGGTAAATAAATTGTCAAAAACATGGACTTAATCCCTATTGCTTCCACAGGACATCAAATGTGCGTGGTAGACAGAGAAAGGTTCCGTACAAATATGAATGTCCCTGTAATAACGGTCTGATGTGTACACACTCATTTTGAGGAGGGCAAAAAGGACCGTCAATAGTACAAAGGAAGGAGGAGAGGTAGAAAGGAGGATGGAAATAAATCAAGGAAGAAAGGGGTAAAAAAAATGCTTTGTCTGTATATGCACGTACCACATTCTCCTTCCCATTTCCGGATCGGTGCTTCAATCCTTTCGATGCGAAAACTTGGGAAGTAGAGTCTCACGATTTCCTCGGGATGACCCAGCATCAAGTAGGAGCAGGTGGTGTGAGGGGCGTACCAATGGGAAACGGACCAGAACAAGCCCTATACACATAAGCAAGATGTTAGAACATGTTCTCTCAAATTCCTCTGCTTTCTCCTGAATTTTGTTTGCTTTGTTTATGCTTCCCTCTCCAGCTTTTATCATCTCCAAATATTTTTCATCCGAAATTCATTTTTTTTTGTTAGTGAATTGTGTTTGATTTTGACTTTTCCACACTTTACTCTAATTTTTTGTTTTCTTGATTTTTCCCAATACATTGCCCAATATTCTGTACGAAATTCTGTTTTGTAAGGCTTTTTTGTTTTTTACAATTTATTTTTCTTCATTTTCTTTTTCGTAATCGTACGTTTTTTAATATTCTTTTTCACAATTTTCTTTTTCATAATTGTCTGTGTCGTAATTTTCTTTTTCGTGATTGTCTGTCTCTAAATATTCTGTTTCATAATTTTCTTTTTCGTAATTGTCTGTCTTTAAATATTCTGTTTCATAATTTTCTTTTTCTTAATTTTATTGTTCTTACTTGTTTTTAATTTCCTTTTTCTTAATTTTATTGTTCTTACTTTTTTTAAATTTCCTTTTTCTTAATTTTATTGCTCTTACTTTTTTAAAATTTCCTTTTTCTTAATTTTATTGTTCTTACTTTTTTTAAATTTCCTTTTTCTTAATTTTATTGTTCTTACTTTTTTAAATTTCCTTTTTCTTAATTTTATTGTTCTTACTTTTTTTTAATTTTCTTAATTTTATTGTTCTTACTTTTTTTAGTTTTCTTTTCTTAAATTTTCTTTATTTTCTTTTCTTAATTTTTTGTCGTACTGTTTTCTTTATTTTCTTTTCTTAATTTTTTGTCGTACTTTTTTCTTTATTTTCTTTTCTTAATTTTTTGTCTTACTTTTTTCTTTATTTTCTTTTCTTAATTTTTTGTCTTACTTTTTTCTTTATTTTCTTTTCTTAATTTTTTCTTAATTTTCTTTTCTTACTTTTTTCTTTATTTTCTTTTCTTACTTCTTTTAGTTTTCTTTTCGTACTTTTTTAATTTTCTATTTCTTACCTTTCTTAAAACTTTCTTTTTGTTAGTTTTCTTAAAATGTTCGTTTTCTTATATTGTTTAGTTTTCTTTTCTTAATTTTTTTCTCAACTTTCTTTTTCTTAATGTTTCTTTAATCTGCTCAATTTCATTGCTCCAAACTTGTCCCAGAATTTATTTCCCTGTGTTTGTTTACTTCTTCTATTTATTCTCCAGTTCCATCCCATCATATTGCGTTTCCTCAACTTGCTTGACAAATCGTTTTGGGAAATCAATCCGAAATTGATTTCCCAAAATGAATGATGTTATATTCCTCACACTTTGGTTGTATTCCCTATACCATCTCATACATACTAGCTTTGTTGCCTGCCGGAAGGAACTAACACGGTAGGTCCTGGAAGTCACCGCTTTTTTCGGTTGTTTGAATACAAAACAGGGTGACAGAGAGCATGTTGAGATGGATGACTTCCCCCCAGCGCCCGTAATGGAAAGGGGAGAAAGTCAAAGGAGGAGAAAGCAATTACTTGATGGAGGAGATGAGGGAAATGTCCCTCCTGTGTAGCATGTGTAGGTAGTTGTATCTTTAACCTGTTTGTCCCCGGATTTAGCCAAGGCCGTGGACGTGAAGGTCCAGTCACAGGTGCCATTCTTCTTCCCCGTCGTGTCCACGTGTCCGGGCCAGTGAGCCACGTTGAAATGGAATCCCGTGTTGAGGAGCGGCCCGGCTGGGGACGTGATAAATTCCACGAAGAGGTTCTCCCCCGTCCCAATGATGGCATAGGGGAACTTCCCCATCCCGCAGAACGTCCCAATCACCGGACTCCGCTCATCCTTCCCGTCGTAAATCCGGATGTAGTCATTCGGACAGTCCGACCCAATGGATTTCATGGGACACAGAATGAGGTTCTCACACCGCTGGCCATCCACGTTGAACTCCTCGTTCTCAATGTGGAGCTTGGTGAAGGGGAGCCGTGTATTGAGGTAGTACTTGCAGTGGAGATTCCGCGGGTAGATCCCGGGGTAGGCGGGGGATTGCACGTAGCATGTCTGCATCCGGCAGTCCCGAAACACCCGCTCACAGTATGTTCCAGGCACGACCTGCACCACAAATCAAGGGTCAGTCCAGTTTTTTCCACATTTTTATGTACCCATTCAATGTCTCCAAATACATTCTTCTCAACTGAATCCAGAAGGATTTTGATGGATCCACAGTTTGGTCTGGACAATCTCGAATATTTTTTGAATGATCCTAAACTATTTTGGAGAATTAAGATTAACTTTAAAGCTTTGAAGGAACTTTTTTCAGATAATATCAAATTTTGATAAGATAATCTAGCATATTTTAAAGATAATCTGGCATATTTTTTTTAGATAATCTAGCACTTTTTGGATATTTCAAAGATAATTAGGCATCTTTAGAAAAGCTAGCACTGTTTAGTTAATGTAGTGTTAATGTAGTATGTTAGATAATCAATCTAATATTTTAAAGATAATCTACCATTTTTAAATAATGCAACATATTTGAAAGATAATCTACCTTTAAAAAAAAACTTCAACATATTTTAAAGATTTTCTACCATTGTAGATAGTATAGAATTTTGTTTATAGAGTTCTTTCTGAAGGATCCAGAATATTTTTAGACCATCAAGAATTATTTTGGTGAATTCAGAATTTGTTTTGATGAACCCAGAACTTTGTTTTATGAGCCCAAAATTTGTATAAACTATCTAGAATTATTACGTATAGGATTCTATAATTTTATTTAAAACAAACAAAATGATTTTGGAGGGTCGAAAATTTGATTACAATTTCCAGAATTAGTTTTTTAGACCATGACGAATAATTTTGGAGGATCTAGATTTTTTTAGGAGGACTGTAAAATTTTCTCCAATGACCCAGAATTATTGATGGTCTATCTGGAGGATCAAGAATTTTTGTTATGTATCTAGGATTCAGAATTTTTTCTGGAGAATTCAGGATATATTTTGGAGGATCCATAATTGCTTTCAGGGTTTAGAAAAGCATGGAAAATTTTTGATTGAAGTAAAAGCTAGTGTGAAATAGTGAATTTACAGGCTGGAAGAAGGGATATTATGCTATGACAAAAGATGATTTGCAAAAACTCACTTCTCCCCTCCGATTGGGGTACAATTCCGGGTGTTGGCCATAGCGGAGGTAAACTTCATACTGTTGTTCTGCCTTAGAGTCAAATCGGAAATATGTTTGCTCCGTGAAATTCTCGGCGTAGAAGACGAGGCGAACGGAGCTCGTTTCGGAAATGAATACTTGAGGTTGCTCGATCTCACCACAGAACTTCCCCGGCTCCCGTCGATTGCTCAAACCGCTCTTCCCGTTCCCATCCACGATCTGTTAAAGGGTTAAAGGGAACCAAACAAACCCCGTTCAACTCTCTCCATCCTATGTAATATTATATCATCTCACACACTTTTATTTTTATTTGTTCAGAGCCCACAACCCCCGCAATAAACCATCACTTCTGTATTCCATTGATCTCACGGCCTTTTACCCGCAGTTTTACCCCTTTTTTCATGGGTCCAAAAGCCGGGATTTACCATGGGAATCATTATTGTCCCCTCACGACCTTCCAAACCCATTTAAAAAGTACGCCTTTTGTGAAGTGTTTATTTCGTTTTTTTCTTCTTCAGCACAATTGACACGGAAGATTACATTCGGCATAAAATGCTATACAGCTCGTAAAAAAAGACATACTATAACATTTTCAAATGGGAGATACTCAGCACAATTCAAATTCCTTCATGAGTTGTCATAAATGTCTATTTGGTCGTTTAAAAGTAGTAAAATAATGCATTTTTTTGTATTTGTTACACGATTTATACTTTTCTAAAAGCCAGAATAGAAGCAAATAAGTTGAATAAGTTCTGCTTTGTTTATTCCCTTCCCAGCAGAATCTTTATCTGGCCGAGTGGGTGGCTTTGAAATACGACAATCATACAAAATTGGGGTTTTATTGGATTTGAGTCGCTTAAAATCACCCGTTTGAATTATTTAAAACTGTCAACTCTTTTTTATGTGCGGGAAAATCAACAGTATTAATTCTGAGTCTGCTTGACGGCATTTTTGAACGACATTCCACTGGAGACATTTGCGCCCTAAAAAAAGAGCGTCTTACATCAAATGTGTATTTATCACATGTGCTGGAGTTTAATTTGCGCGAGGGAATGTCCTGATGTTTGCCGTATGTTACTACGCGGTCACAAATGAATACAAAATAGTTTTAGAATGAGTAGGAAGGAATAGCTATCAGGGACTGCGGGTGCATTATCGTAAGTGTTTCTGTAATTTGCGGTATTCTTCCTGGAATAGTAATGTGATTACGTCTTCAAGTTTCTCCAGGCTCCCCAACAAATGTTTGTGTGTTTGTAGAACCGGAAAATAAACTATGGTTAGGCCATTCCAGGGAAGAGTGGAAGGACGGGGAGGCTGGAGAGAGATCTGTTTGTATGTACACAAATACATGTGGAATGGAAGATGAGAGCCTTTCCATTTCATGTGTGTGGTGAACATATCCACACAACAAACAAGAGCTTGGCGGTCCGTTTTGGAGAATAACCCCATACAAAGGCGGCATGAGAGGACCATGCAAAAATAGACGACGGCATACGAGAGCCCCTCCAACAAATTCTCAATGTGTGCTTAACACGCTAGAATTTATTAAATGCTCCTTCCTAAAAGCCTCACATTCAAAATTCAAATGTTTCCACGAGTCTCACTCCTCTCCAAACTTTGTGGCTTTCCCTCAAGCTCTCTCTCTCTCTGTCTCCTCCGTTCTTTTCTTACATTCCACGTCTATTTACTTTCTCTGCGATGCTTTCTCCACTATTTACATCGATTATAGCGCTCGTTTTTAGCCAATGCTGATTCTCAGTCTTATCTCTTTCTTTCCTTTTCTCCTTCTTTTTTCTCTGATTTTGTTTTATTTCTTCCTCCTTTTTTGCCTTCCTCTCAGTCTCTTAGCTTTCTCTCCACTTTCATTTATTTTTATCTACTTTCTCCTTCTCCATTCCCATTTGTAGCTGTCCTTTTTCGTTTTTTCTCTTTTCATTCTCGTTCTCTCCCTTTTTATTTGATTTCTCCTTTGTTTCTCGTTCTCTCCCTTTTTATTTGATTTCTCCTTTGTTTCTCGTTCTCTCCCTTTTTATTTGATTTCTCTTTCGTTTCTCGTTCTCTCCCTTTTTATTTTATTTCTCTTTCTTTTCTCTTTTTATTTTATTTCTCTTTCTTTTCTCTTTTTATTTTATTTCTCTTT
>JAQGBT010003058.1:0-21123 GCA_034698585.1 Disparrhopalites patrizii | reverse complement strand
AATAGCATTTTTGTTTTTAGAATTCATTTGTGGATTTAAAACATAAAATTCTCTCTCTAATAGCATTTTTGTTTTTAGAATTCATTTGTGGATTTAAAACATAAAATTCTCTCTCTAATAGCATTTTTGTTTTTAGAATTCATTTGTGGATTTAAAACATAAAATTCTCTCTCTAATGGCGTTTTTGTTTTTAGAATTCATTCGTGGATTTAAAACATAAAATTCTCTCTCGAATAGCATTTTGGGTCGATTTTTGTGTAATTTAAAGCTATAATAAAAAATGCTAATATAGCTATAAGAAAGAGCCATATACATGTTTAAATCGGTACAGTGAAGGATTTTTTTTCGGAAATTTCAGAATTGCCTGAATTCATTTTTCGGAATGTCTGGAAGGGCCAATTTTGTAGTTAAACGTCTTGTTGTATTATTAGAATAGCCTCACATTTCTTGTTAAATTATTTCTGTCCTTTGTGTAATCTTATTGTATTGTTAATTTCGGTAAAGTGCCAGTAGTTTTTTGTTGGTTTTGTCCAAGAGTTCATCTACTTTTACATGAAAAGTTTATATGTTCCACGTAAAATAAAGAGAAAGGGATTATAAACCAACCTGCCAAAGTGTCAATCAAAGAGTCATATTTCTAATAATCCAAAAAGACGAATTTCTGAACAAATCAAAGAGCCAAATTTCAACTTAAATGAAAGGCCAAATTTCTGATTCGACCAAAGAGCCGAATTTCTAAATAAATCAAAGAACCAAATTTGGTTTTGAAATAGAGAAATAAAATTTCCAATTGAAACAAAAACAACAAATTTTAATACTGAAATTACTAACAAAATTGTCTAATGATTTAACTAGCCAAATTCTCTATACTGAATTATAACGGACAAATTGTTCTACTGCAAGTAAGTAGCAGCATTTTCTAGTGAAATATAAACAACCTAATTTTCAGTTGAATCAAACAGCAATATTTGCTACTGATTAAATAAGCAAAATTTGCTACTCAATTAAATATCGAAATTTACTACTGATTAAATAGCAAAATTTTCTCCTGAATTAAAAATCAAAATTTGCTACCGAATTTAAAATCAAAATTTGCTGCTGAATAGAAAAGCAAAATTTGCTACTGAATTAAATACCAAAATTTTCTGCTGAAATAAATAGCAAAATTTGCTGCTGAAAAAAATAGGAAAATTTGCTACTGAATTAAAAACCAAAATCTCCTACTGCATTCCATACGAAAAGTTTCCATACAATAAGTAATGTGAAAAATTGGACGTGAACAAAACCCAAGCCAAATCTCTTGCTGGGGCTGAATCAAAGAATCATATCGGATGAAACACCTTTCTGTTCAATTAACGATCTATATGTATGTATACCTTAGCTTTTCCTAAATGAAAGAGAAATGTCTCAATAAAGTAACCAAACACCCGTCCCACTTAAAATCCCTCCCCCAAATGTAGGCCCAGAAGTAACAAAACTATTTCCAATCAAAGATCAAAAGCCCGAACCTAAAATAGTCCCCACACTCCCATGCTTTCCCCACCCTCCAAAGTAATTTTGGACCCAATTAAACAAACAAAGGGAGATGTAGTCGAAAGTCTGTGGATTTCTACCTGGTTGTCAATGTTAATTTGAGGTAAGCGAAGGACAACTCTCCTCGTATCCAGCTCACTGATCAAATCACTGACATTCCGCCGCCCCAAGGCATCGCTCACACCTTCCAGGCCGTCCCTGGAGTCGGGCAGGACGATGATGAAAAAGGCTGTGGGTGCCTGGATGTGCACACAAAACAAATAACATCAACCAATATTTCCATACACATGTTCCCTGTTAATTAAAACCACAGAGGGATTCCGAGAACAAAGGAGATTTGAACCGCTTCAAATCTCCGGTAGAGAAAGGCGGAAGAATCTAAGGGGGAAAGTAATTGGGGAAAAACAATCAATTTTGATTTTGAGGGGAAATTTTGAGAGGGGAAACTCACATCCTTCAAAGGCATGGCCACAATGGTGGCATTGAGCTCATCAAACTCGCTGTACTTGTAATAGCCCACATTCGCCATGTATTTGGCTTTGATGGCATGCGTCTCATTGATGAAGAATCTCCCGGGCCGGGTATTTCCATAATGAAACGGAGTTTCCCAATCCGCCGCCACCAATAAACTCGTGAGGAACACGTCCGTCGCATTATCCAGTGAGCCTTCAATTCAATCCATTCGCATCATATCAAAGTCAAATATTTATTTTTTGTTCAAAATATGTATATATATTTTTTTTTTGAAATCACCCGGGAGAAAGTCTGGGATAAAATGAGGAAATTTCCAAAAAAATAAATGCTAACCTGGAGGTACTTCCGGGTTCGGTCCCTCCGCTTCCACATGATTCCTGGAGGGGAGGTCACTGCGGAAGGACACGGCTTCATTGCGGAAGGAGTCCCGGATGACCTCGTTGAGGGTGTCGGGGTCGGAGGGGAGGGGCAAGACCTTTGTGTTGTACTTCGCCCCAGGGACGTCGCTCCGGTTGGTGAGAGCCACGCTCGTCCGGTCCAAGAAGAGGCCATCTATCCCCTGTGGGAGCAATCACAACGACAAAGGACGCTGGAATTGGGATCTTTGTAACAAAGGACTCATATCCTTTAATTTACATAGGTATACATATATCTATACATATAGTTATATCTATATATACATATGCATACATGTATTAATGTGTGTGAAGTTATACACTATAGAGGGTAAATTGCATGGGAAAACGGGAGACTGAAGCTATAGTTAAGAGCATGGCAAGTGGGAGAACGGGAGAAAATGCAAAGCGGGAAGGATACAATAAAAAGTGTCCAATAAGTGGTGAAAGAAAGAGAAAGGAAAGAGAAGAAAGGGAAAGAGAGAGAGACAGAGGACAGAAAGGGAAAGATGGGAGAAGGAAAGAAAGAGGCAAGAAAGGAATGAGAGGAAACATCGGGGAAAAGAGACAGAGGAAAGACAAGGAAAGAGAGAGATAGGAGAATCTAGAGAAAGCGAGGGAGAAATAGGAAAAACAGAAAACGGGAAAATGGAGAAAGAGGAAAATCAAGGGTACGATAGAGAGAGAGCGAGAGAGAGAAAGACGAAAAAAGGAAAGAAGAGAGAGACAGAGAGAGAAAGATAAAAGAAGCGAGAAAAAGGAAAAAAGAGAGAGAAAGAGGTAAGAAAGGAAAGAAGAGTAAGAGAGAGAGGAAAGAAAAGACAGAGGAGAGAGAGAGAAAAAGGAAAGAATAAGAGAGAAAGAAATAGAGAGAGAATAAGAAAGGAAAGATGAAAGAAAGAAAGGAAAAAAAGGAAAGATGAGAAAGAAAGGAAAAAAGAAAGACAGAGAAGAAACAAGAAAGGAAAAGAGAGCGAGAAAAGAAAGAAAGGAAAGAAGAGAGACAGAGAGAGTAAAGGAAGAGAGAGCGAGAGAGAGAGCGAAGAAAGTAAGGAACGAAGAGAGAAAAGAAAGAAAAGAATAGAGAGAAAGAGAGAAAATGGAAACCTGAGAGAGCAGAAGAAAAAAAGAAGTGAGAAAGAGTAAGAGGAAAGAAATACGAAAGAGAGAGTGAGTGAGAGAGGAAGAAAGCAAAAGAAAAGAAGAATGCGGACGAGACAGCAATCGAGATAAACAAGCAAAAATAAGGAAAGTACAGAGTTAGTGGGAAATAAGATAACAGGAGAAATATCGGGGGAGAATGAAAGAAGGGAAAGTAGAGAAAAAATAAATGGAGATAAGAAGAGAAAACATACGAAAAGAGATGAAGTGAAGCAAGTTAAAACTGGAGAAAAGTGAGAAAAAGTTCATATAATAAATAAAAAGTATAGAAAAATGAATGAAAATAAATTGAAAAAGCATTTATGTTCTAATACAGAATAAGTGAGCATATAGTAATTCATGGGGTCATACGGCCAATCGTTGCAAGCTGGAGTTGAAGGCTTCCCTCATGGAATTGTCCCCATTAATCAGTGGCAAGATGTTGACGACACTAAAAGGTGACCACACCACTTGATGGTCATGAATGACAGTCTCCTACAGAGAAAAAACATATTTACCCAAATCATATTTATCTATTTATCAACACACGCCCATACAAACCACCAGACCTTTGACCTGGCTTAATACATGTACAAATTAATCATGCAATAAAAACAACACGGATTAACTAAATTTAGCTTGGGCTGACGCAAAAAAAGGTTTATTTTCCTTCAATGTCTCAAATATTTACTTTTTACTTCAATTCACTCTCAAATCATACTTGCACATACATGAACATATGCAAGTATATAATATATAAAATATATCCTCTAACCTTGGCCAATTCATATCCGAGTTCATGAACTTTGTCAATAAACTGCGAGTCCGGCCGAGGCTTTTTCGTTTCGTCCGACCGCAGCCGAGCTTCCGCCAAGATGACGAGGGCAAAAATCCAAATTAGTTTCCCCATTTTTCCCTATAAAAAAATAAACCAAATATAATTAATTAAAAAAAATATATATGGACACGATTTTAAACAGAAAATCTGGGCAATTTTTTATTTAATTAATGATTAAATTAATGATTAAATTAATGATTAAATCAATGATTAAATTGTTGATTCAATTAATGATTCAATTGATGCTTAAATTATTTAGTTAATGATTAAATTGCTGATGAAATTAATGATTCAATGTCTGATTAAATTAATGATTAAGTTAATTATTAATTAATGAATTAATTAATGATTTTTTCTGATTTCCTTCTCTTACCAGTCAACTTGAGCCAGTGACAATCCTCCGACCAATGAAGGTGAGAGTAAACTGAGGTTTTGAATCAAAATTCAACGTAACAAGTCCAACTTGTTAATTTTTTTTATTATGTCGCATCTTTAGATAAAAAAAGGGTTATGGAAACCAGTTTGGCAATGATTTTTTGGGCTTGTTGTCAGGTCACATTAGCAATGTATGAGAACGACAGGCCTTCAACCCTTTGAAACCAGCCTTTTGAGTCATTGGAAAATTCAAATTGAAATATACAGAAAAAAATCAAGGTGGAATCCGAGCTCATCGTAATTCTTTTGACATTGTTTTTTTTTTGCATAGTCTAAAATGGCCAAGATCTGCGGTTGTACTATTTGACAATTTGTAGGAAAATGCAAAAAAAAAAATATAAACGTGAAATTTGTACTTGGTAACTGGATGCACTGGCCCATTACGTATTATTACAAAGAGGGAAAAAACTCGTTTCTTACTCCGGGCGTTTTGTACTGTTTCGGCTCAATCCAAGAGAGACGAAGACGAGTGTGGTTCAATGACCTTAATCGCTTTCCATTACAGTTTTACATTGGCTTATAACCCTTCCCTCTCATTTATTCATAGACGAGACTCTTTGTCAAAGGTTTATATGCAGGGAATCTTTGCGAAAAACTTTTGTTTTTATCTCCATCAAAAGGGAAGGGAATAGGAAGTTTTTCCTTGTTGTTGGGCCTAAAACTTTTATATTTTCTTTGTCTGCACACAAAAACAAAAAAACTGGCGGAAGATATTTCCTGTTGGTTTTTTTTTGTGTATATAAATATGTATGTCAATTTATGTAACGATTTCTCCCAATATGGTTTTTGTCTGCTTTAGTTGCAATGGCTTGAATTGTGGAATAAAAAGTATATTTTTTGACAAAGCACATTCCATTTTCGAACAAATGCCGAAATGCACAAATTTATAGACAAAATGTATATGTACAAAAATTTTACAATTCACGATGAATAAATAAATAAAATTCAAAATTCGATCAAATCCAATGAAAATTCAAACGAATTCAATCAAAATTCAATCAAAATTCAATCAAAATTCAATCAAAATTCAATCAAAATTCAATCAAAATTCAATCAAAATTCAATCAAACTCAATCAAAATTAAATTAAATTAAAATTTCAAATCGAATTAATAAATTCCTTATGAATTGGAAATTGCAAGATTAGAAACTAAAAATTAATTTACAGTTTCGAGTGAAAGATAAATTTTATGTCTTGAGATGCAAATTGAATTGATAGAATTTGAATTAAATTTGATCTCTTGCTTGGCGATGAGAAAAAACAGCTGTTTCGTTTGCATAATAGGAAATTTTAAATTTTGAAATGCTTTTTCCCTTGCAAGTAAGTGCGTTCCCACTCACAAATTGTTTCGTCAATATTTTAAATTTAAATTTTAAATTTTGCCTCTGTTTTTTGGCTCAGCCAGCTGATCTTGCAAATAGCTTCGACCCAATTTCGACCGTAAATTGCCAAAGCCAATATTGATTGTTTTTTATAGGCATTTAATTGCCGAAAGTGCTATCAATGTAACTTAAACGAATAATAAATAATACAATCACATACAATCGCAGAATACATTTCTTTTGGTGTGGTTCAATAATCTAAAGCGTTCGTTTTATTTATTTTTTTCGTCCATTTTTCCTTTGTTTTGCTCACTTCCTAAAACTTTTTTTTTGTTTCATATGTCTCTTAAATTTAATTACATTTTTTTGTATAATTCAAAAAATGTTTTTTTGAACACATGCATGTACACTCTATGTATTGCGTGAGTTTTTTTTGGGGGGGTTGGCCTTAAAACTATATTCGACATTTTGTAACGTGTAACTAGAGACGATTTGTAACAACTAATTCCTTGTCTATACATAATTATGCATATATTTAATCACTATGAGCTAACAATCTTGAAAGTACAGGTAATGTCTCCTCCCCTCCAAAAAAAAAGCATTTTAATTATTGTTGCCATTCTTGTATTTTTTTTCGTTTCTTTGTATATTAGGCATCCGTTTTTCCTTTCTTTGCATATATTATTTATACACGTAGTTGAACATTTTGTATTTATTAGGACTTAACTTTAATAATTAAATATTATAGACAATTATTAATAATATGTACATTCATTGGAGCAGAAAAAAGCACGAAATTGTAGTTACTTTTGGATGACATATGAAACTGGACATGTGTTAATAATAATAATTATTACTATTATTATTATTTTTTCCGTATTTTATTACATCGCTTTTCACAGTAGGCTTTGTTATACACATCAATATTTTAATTATAATTAATAATTATGTATACACACTTCCACACATTTTTTTTATGACTGAAAAAGTTCGTTTTTTTTCGTCTTGCTACGTTTTATTTTTTATTTTTTTTTTACATCCATCCGCTTTTGCGTTTCAAAATCATTTTTTCCATTTCTCTCTCACTTTCTCCAGGCAACTTGATTATTACTCTTCGACTTTTTTTTTGTATAGTATAATTATATTTCACACAAAAAAAATTAAATATATGTTACACAAATACACCCGGAGAGAATTTCAGGGTAATGCCCACAATTTTGGAATAATGCCCAGCTTCAACTTCGGGATAATGCCGGGGAACAATTTCGAAATTATTCCCACTATGGGATAATTCCCAAAGTGGGAATTTTGACCATTGGGAATTGCTTATACATTCGTAATAATTCCCAAATTAATTATGGGGAAAATTATTTTGTTTTGGAATATTTCCCAAATGCAATCAGGGCAAGTTCCAAATTAGCAACAAAATTGTCAGAATAATTCCCAAATTAATTCTGAATGATTCTCAAATCAATTCATAATTATTCCGAAATCATTTAAAATAATTCTCAAATCAATTCATAATTATTCCGAAATCATTCAAAATAATTCCCAATCTAATTCAGAATTATTTCCAAATTAATTCAGAATAAAAATAAAATCCCGAATAAAATGTGGAAAATATTTCCCAAAAACAATTCAGAAAAAAATCGTATTAATTAAACGAATAATTACGAAAAAGAAATCCCGGGAAAATTCCACCAATCAATTTCAGAATTATTCCCAAAACAATCTCGGATTAATTCCGAAAAAACTCGGATTTCCAAAAAACTCTGATTAATTCCGAAAACACTTGGATTAATCCCGAAAAAACTTGGATTAATCCCGAAAAAACTCGGCTTAATCCCAAAAAAATTCGGCTTCCCTCCCCAAACAAAAATTGGAATTTCCACGAATAAAAGTGAAATAATTCCCCCAAAAAAATTGGAATAATGCCCAGAACAAAAAAGTAATATTTTTTGTATTTTATACTAATATTGTAATATTAACATACATAAGTGAGTGAAAGTTATTTTTTACATTTTTTTTGGGGAGAAAGAATGTAATTTTTTTTTGGTATATTTTCTACATTTGAGAGGAGAGAAATAAATCCCCCAAAAAATAAAACTGACACGATCCTGGTAATTTTTTGTTGTCCCTTGTGGAAATAAAATTAAAATAACATTAATACACACTCAACTTAAGTCATACAATAACTGCTTGGATTGGTCAACAACATTTCCGATCATTATTGACACGTGAGAATCGAGTGTAGATCTGCTTGTCAGATCGACGTTGGGGTTTATTGCGATAGTTTTCATGGACTTTGGCATTCCGCTTGCAGTGCTTCCTCTTCGACCCATGCTGGGGCCCTTGAAGCTTGTTCAACACATCAACAATGTCCAACGACGGCTGGGGCTGTTGTTGCTGATGGTTGTGGTGGATGAGATGACGTGAATGGGGATTGTTGTTGCTATTGTTCCCGCTTGTGCGTGGGTGTTGTTGCTGCTGTGTTGGAAGGGAATTGCTATTATTTTGCGTCGAGGCCCTTCCCCGACTACTGGCGATTGTTGCCGTGGAATTGGGGGCCGTGTCCCGACCGGAAGCCCCGCCGTTGCGACGTCGGCGATGGTCAATCACCCCCGACGGCCCAACGCCGCCCTCCACCACCACGTCCTTCTCTTCCTGAAGTTGTTGTTGTTGGGAGGCTCTATAGAAACATAAAAAACAAATTATTTTTTCAACAAAAAAAAAAAAAAAAAGAACAATAAAAATTACTTCCCATTACTATCATTACAACCCATCGCATAGTGGAGAGGTACAACAATGAGGATCACGAGGGCTGCAATTCCTAATTCCTTTTGTATATCTTTCCAGCTAACATTGCACTTTTATATTGAAAATGTACAACTTTAGTAATACCTTTATATTGTATAGAAAATCCACGTGTGTACATACATATGTATGCAAGGATATGTATATGTATGTATGTACACGTTTCCGTTACACTAACGTGGGTGAAGAACATCATCATCAAAGTAACTGAATCCTTTGGCTACTCCACCGTGAGCAAATAATCATCCAACTTCCTTTCTTTCCCGTACTTTTTTTTTTTATTATTTTGAACAAGTTCATATTTTATGTCGTGGGTATAGTCAGTATAGGTGGGAAGCAAAACGGAGTGAGATGGTAATTATGGGGAAATGCTCAGAATGTAGAGAAGTGGAACAGGCGATGGGAAGGCACGAGCAGAAGGACGGAAGAGAGAACAAAGAGAGACAGGAGAGAGTGAGAAAGAGAGAAAAGTTATACATTGGACGAAAAAATTGGTAGTTAAAATTTAGAGAGATAAATGAAGGGGAATGAATATACAAAAAAGGGAAGAACGAGAGAGAATAAGATAGATAAACTAAAAAGGAGAGAAATTGAAACAGAAAAAAAGAGCAAAAGGAGAGAGAGAAAACAAAAGAAAAGGATAGAGAAAGTGAGAGAAAAAACAAAAGAAAAGGAGGGAGAAAATGAGAGAAAAAGAAAAAGAAGAGAAATTGAATCAGAAAAATGAGAGAAAAAGCAAAAGAAAAGGAAGAGAAATTGAATTAGAAAAAGGAGAGAGAAAATGAGAGAGAAAACAAAAGAAAAAGGACAGAAATCGAAACAGAAAAAGGAGAGAGAAAATGAGAGAGAAAAAAAGAAAAAGGAGCGAAATTGAAACAGAAAAAATAGAAAAAGGAGGTAAGTTGAAGCTGAAAAAAATAGAAAAGGAGTGAAATTGAAACAGAAAAAAGGAGTAAATGACGCAGATAAAAAATTGAAGTAGGAGAGATTTAATATAAAACCGAGAGAAAGAAATTTTAAGTATGAAAGAGACGGGAAAATGTGAAATAAAGGGAGGAATAGCGGATAATATGAAAGAAATTACGGGACACAAGACAATTTAAAGCAAAAAGAAAACCCAAGACAGTGCAAAAGAAACGACAGAGAAGATTAAGAAGTTTATAAAAATTCATAAAGTCCAAATTTCGCAATGGAAATGAATCTACACCGTTTTATTTCTCCACCCACCAAACATGCAAGGTGTACCCTCATAAACAATTTGATCCACAGCCCTTTTCTGCTGCTTTTTCAGCGTGACAAAAGGAAAACAGAAACGTTTCTTTAATGCACTCCTCTCCATGCTCCGCCTTCGCATCTTCCTCTATCTTCCATCAAATCTGATCATCTCCGCCCGTCCTTCATATGTCAACTATTTCCCCTTCTCTATAAGATATAGCTAATACATAATAGTATGGCAAGAAAGACATTAAAATAGGGGAAATACGATACTTTAATACGCAAAGACTGATTTGTCTAACAATAAAAAAAGGGAAATATTTCCCAATAAAATTGGGAATTATAGACCGAATGGATCTAATCCAATTTGAATCTTTAACCTTCACCCATCTCCTCCCTCTTTATTGCCGTAATAAACTAACTCAGGGCCGGGGAAATGCAAGTATGATATTCCCGTTGGAAAAAAATAAATAATTATACACGCATCAACCTACCCCGTTCTGAGACATTATTTCTCACCCGGAGGCTATCTACACATTTATGAAGCTGGACGGTTACGTGTGTACATTTGCCAAATGGGCTTCCAAACCATTCCACATTTTACTAGTAAGATTGAATCTGTACAATAATTTTTTTTTGACCAACTACATCCCATCTTAAATCCAATCCACCACCATAAATATGTAGTGGTTTTAATTAGAACAAAATAAACTGGGTGTTTTTTAGGATTCAAGCGTCATTTCAAGCCTTAAAAAATATACAAAATTTAAAAAAAAAAACAATAAAAAAATCTCCGAATTAATTTCCGAGTTTAGTACCGACGCAATTAGCCATTGCTACGCGTCGGAGTGCACAAACATCACCGCCAAAAAAGGGTTATAGTGAGGATTTTTAGGAGTGACGACAGACATTGGACAAGAGTCATAAATCAGGTTTTTAGACACAGCCACGCGGGAAAATCCATCCTTGTACTTCCATGCACACAATTTTGCTTAGATTAGGCCTTTCCCCCCTTTTAAATAGCAATCGTATGCGTCGAGTATTTGGACGTAAATAGAAAGGAGAGAATTCCTGGAAGAGAGACTGACTGTCGTCGTAAATATGTATATTGCGTGTAGCAAAAAAATAGGGAAAAAAATAAAGTTCAAATGAAGCCACACACGTTTTGCAGATTGTCAAAGGGTTAACCGCAGCTTCTGAATAAATCCATCGATAGTTTGGGTTACTCAGAAGAACGTAGAAAGAGGGAGAGAGAGAGAAACGAGAGAGAGAGAGAGAGAGAAAAAAGAGAGACACGAGGAGATCAAAACAGTTTTTATCTCTTTTAAGCTTAGAAAAAAACTCGTCAAAAAAAGCCTCTTGCCCTTTCTACGCATTTGAGCTCGTGCAAATACCTATCCGGATGGATAAATGCGTACAATGGGACAACTGCAAACATTTGTAACATTTGTAACGCAAAAAAAAAAAATTCGACGCACTTTATCCCGCTCTTTCTACGTCTCCATGAAAGATTTTAAAAACGAGCAGAAGACCAGAAGGGGAAATTATCTGATGAAAGTTCCCTCCCAGGAAAGAAATTCGACGTCAAATTCTGTTTTAATCCGGTTTTTTCTTCACCCCAAAAAATAAAGTGCTTCCTACATAAAAAAAGGGGATTTGTTTTTTTTTCTTGGAAAGGATTTTTCGAGCATATTTTTATACAACGTTATCCAATGTTGTTTCAATGAATTTGACCTTATACATACAGAAGGAGGGGAATGGTAAAGAGGACACACAAAAAGCGAATGTTATTCATGTACGGCAGTGGGCTTGACGTGGATGGCGAGGAAAAGTGAATTAAAAGGGTTCAAAGGAAGGAGCTGGAAAGAAGAAGAGAACACTCAGGAAAGAATGCATCTTCACGTGATAATGAAACAGAGAGAGAGAGAGAGAGAAGTCAACAGTTTTTGGCATGCATTCTGTGCATGCTGAAAAGTGAGGACACTCGTGGATCTGGTAAAAAAATACAAATAATAATAGCTGTACGTTGGATCTATCTGTACCTATCTGTACACAGATGTACTGTAGATCTGTTTTGCTATTCTCCTTCTCTCCAGCGCTAATCGCTACCTCTGTTTCTATTTATTTTCTATTTTTACTTTTGTCTCTCATACCCTTTTTGCTTTTTCTCTCTCACACTTCATCATTTATTTTCTATTGCTTCTGGTTGTATTTTGGGTTGATTTTTCTCTTTGCCGTTTCTCTATTTTGTCTCGATTTTTTCTTTGCCTTTTTTATATTTTGTCTCGATTTTTTCTTTGCCTTTTTTATATGTTTTCTTTTCGTTTTCTCTATTTTGGGTTAATTTTTTCTCTTCGTTTTCTCTATTTTGGGTTGACTTTTTCTCCTCGTTTTTGTCTATTTTCTCTATTCGTATTCTCTATTTTTGCTCGACGTTTTCATTTCGTTTCTGTCTATTTTCTCTTTTCGTATTCTCTATTTTTACTCGACTTTTACTCTTCGTTTTTGTCTATTTTCTCTTCTCGTATTCTCTATTTTTGATAGATTTTTTCTATTTTCTTTCTCTCTATTTTGCCACGAATTTACCTCATTTCGTTTTCTGTATTTTGCTTCGATTTTTTCACCTTTTGTTTTCCCTACTTTGCCTCGATTTTTTCGCTCCCTTTTTGTCTATTTTCTTTTTTCGTTTTCTTTATTTTGGCTCGATTTTTCTCTTTCCATTTTCTCTATTTTCTCTTTGTGAGTTGTCGTATGGGATTAAGTTTGGTATGTCCATTTCATGGGCCATGCTTTGTAATTCCTCCGTTCGGGAATTCTCTCTCCTTTATTTTTGCCTTCTTTATCTCTTTTGTTTACTCTTCTTCCTCCCTTTTATTAGTATTTCCCTCTCTGCTTCCTCCCTTTTATTTCTCTCTTTTTTCTCCCTTTGGCCGGATCTGTCACTTTTATCTCACTTTTCTTCCTTCTCCCATCTCTCTCTCCTTCTGCTAATAGCCAAGTCTTGTTCCCAACGTTTGAATGTCAACAAGTTGAATGGGGAGCCTGATGCATCTAATCTAAAATGCATGTGTGTATACAGTACAGAATCCAGAAATACCCACACATTCATACATGAAACAAATGCCAAAAACCTGGCCCTTTCACCCCGCATCCAAATATCCTATCCCGTGATACGGAGAAGCCCAAATCCCTCTACCAAAGTACAGATAAATGCACATATAAATAAACAAAACGTATAGAATCCTGTTTGTCGTTAGTATTGAAAATAAATAAACCGCCTCTTTGAGCACCCAACACATGCCAATCCCCTAATACAAAGGGTCACTCTTTGAAACACTAAAAAAAAGTCACATCGCAGTTCAGCGTCATACCGTGAAAAACTGTATCATCCCCCCACCACATTTTTCTCTCGTGACCAAATAATCCCAATTTGTATCAGAAGAATCTAAACACTTTGTTTGTAAATAAAAACTATGTATAAAACCACGTCCAAAAACTACGTCCAAAATCAAGTCGAATGACAGAAAGTGTGACTCTGTGGGTGGATTTTTACCTGCAGCTGTTCCCATCATGATCAAGTGATGTCCAAGGCATGTTGATACACGGGAGCAAACAAGTTTACGTTTCGTTTAATATACATATACGTACATACATATACCCACCCCATATTATGCATAGGAGGATTCCCCTTAAAATATATTAAATAAAAAAAAACAATGAAAGGTCGAAGAGCAAATCTTTTTATTCTACGCACCTACGAAAGGCTCGGCCACACAATTATTATTCCGTCACGTGTATATATGTACATATATATACATATATATATATATATATACATATGTACATATATATATATATATATATATATATATACATATGTACATATATATATATATATATATATATATGTACATACATATGTATATGTATGTACACATCTGTACAGCACCTCCCATCATGTGTTTTAAAGCAAGCCCACGGGGCTTTAAAGGATGCTTCACATAAATATGGGACTATCAATACAAGATTTTGTCCATCTGATACAAGGGAAAATCCATATATGTACATACATAAATACAAAAAACGTCTTGTGCGAGGTCACTTACGAAAAAAATACTTCTATATAAGATCTATTCCAGATGGAAAAAATATATGTACATATACTTGTATGGAAAAACGCTTTTATTTAAGCCATTCTTACTGTCCAAACTGTCCCGACGTTTTGCTCTTGTAACACACATAAAATACATAAATATAAATGGGAAATCCTCATGGAAAAACGGGGGAAATTGTCCGTAATTAATGTATGCATTTCTTCACTTCCAAACAATGGGAATGGCAAAGAAAAAAAAAAGGAAATTCGCGTGCATTTAATTTCTCTTACATATTTATGTACGTTAGATTTCTGTACATTTAATCATTAAATTTCTGTGCACTTATTAAACTGTACAATGTCTTGAATTTCTATATACATGTTGTAAATTTCTGAACATTTGCACTGTAAAATGTTTGAACATTTACACTTTAAAATGTCTGAACATGTACCTACGTTTTCATTCACCCCCAAAAAAAATTTCCACATTACCACAATAGCCTGTCATTGCCATCAAGAAAAAGGAAAAGTGATTTTTTTTTCTCGTTCATAATACATATTCAAGCCACAAAAGCTACACGTGGACCTCATTTTTCCCTTTAAATAAAATATACAAATAATAAGGAAAATATTAAAGCCTATATGCGCTTCTTAAAAGGCATAATTCGCCCGAAAGGAACGTCTATATCGCCTATATTACAATTCTTTAGCCATTGCAATTCTTCTTCTTTTCAGCCAAGGTTCATTTGAGTTGGGAAGAAAGAAATTAAAAAGATCATTATTTGTCCATATAGTTTAGCTCTCTGATGATTCTCTCTGATGATGACAGAGAAACGGTCAAAAAATGACACATTCGCGAGAAGTGATGTCGTCAGCCGATTTCTCGCATAGTCTTCTCTTTTGAAATATTAAGCAAATGCCCATACAAATGTTTTCATTTTTCAAGTGGAATAAATGCCTATACAAATGTTTTCATTTTTTTGAAGTAGAATACAGATAAATATTTGCGACGTAGTTAAAAAAAACTGGCACCCAAACACATTTGTATGTGCTTTGAGTGCGTAATTCAGTACCTTTTCCCTTTTGGGATGGGTACATAAAGGGGTTACGAAATTTTTCTCATTATCCTCACAATTTCCACATTGTCTTCCATAGCCCCAAAAATGAAATTTGTATAACGCAAAGGAGGCTGTCATGTGCATTGAAATGGTCGAAAATAATGGTCGAATATATACAACTATTTTGTAAGTTTTTTTTTTTTGTACTTGTTTTTGTATACGGAAATCTAGTTACAGTGATAACATGACCATAAATAAATTTCTTTGCAAAAAAAAAGGTAGAATGAACAGAAATAGGAGGATACAGAGAGATAAGGCAGGACATGACAATGCCATAAGAACCTGGAGTGAAACATTTGCTTTCAAATGGCACTTGAGCACTTGAAAAAAAAATGGTTTCTGAGTATGTCAAAAAATGTGCAACAACTGCATTTTGCACTTCTTGATTTTTTTATGTTGTCAAATGGGAGGCGTTAATTCCCAATGGGAATGTGCTGGTGGTGCACGTCAAGAGAAGGCAAAAAGGGAGCTCAATGTCATATATTTACAGTGTGTAGGCAGGATGGTGAAAAGGAGCTTACGTAAAAAGATTTTTTTTTAAATTTATAAATAATTTTCTATACATACAAAAGCTTGTATGTATACAGTGGTGTATGGTCATAAAGGAGGATTGAGAAGGATTTTTGATTCATGTAGGCGTGTGCTTGAGATGGACGAACAGGTAAGTATTATTACGAGAAAAAAAAGTGGCCTTCCTTTTTATATGTACAAATATATTCTTTTTTTTGGGACCGATGCGAAATTTAAAGGGCTTCAAGTTTTTGCAACGAACTTGTGTTCTTGGGAGCGTTTAAAGAGAAAAGAATTCCTTTTGCTCCTCTTCCAGAATGTATCACACGTATTTTTAATGATGCTCCTAGCTCCAAAAAGACGTTTGGACAAAGGAGCTTTGAAAGAATCAAAGAATGTTTTTTATTTGCTGGGGAAGCTCAGAGGTTTTAGGTGCATTTATTGGCAATGGCAATGCGGATTTTGTATACTAAAGTTAGTTAATTACAACCGTTATTAATAACCGTTATTAATAACCGTGGTTAATCATCGTCATTAATAACCGTTATTAATAACCGCCCGTTATTAATAACTGATGAATAACCGTTGGAAATTTTAAATAACCTCCAAATTCTAGGGCAATTTCAAATAACCCAGGATTAACCAGGAAATAACCACTGTGATATTCCATGTATCCCGTATATAACCATTATCCACTTTAAGACATTCAACTGCGGCCAAGTATCCTATACGGATCATTTCTAAATAACCACTTAGTAAATACTAACATCCGAATAACCCTTCCATAGCCCGAAATAACATCTGCATGGGGTTAAACAACCGTATAGAACATCTAAACACAACCCTTATGCAATAACCCAGAATAACCTTTTGATAAACGGGAATAACCACGAATAATATTGTGAATTAGTCATTTGACATGTCATAGAATTACAGCAGGATTGCCTTAAATAACTCCTGAATAACCCTTACTTACCGTACGACAACCCCAAATAACCCTTCAACAATCCTAAATTTCCCTTTAATAACCCTATTACCGATTTAATAGCCGTACGGTTCTAATGGATAACCCTAAGTAAATCTATCGATGACCCTAATTACTATTTGATAGCTAACCCTAAGTTACATGTCGATAACCCTGAGTTATCTATCGATTATCCTAAATTGCCTATTCCTAACCTTGCTAAGTGATGTATCGATAACCTGATCTATTGATAACCCTAAGTAACCTATTGATAACCCTAAGTAACCTATTGATAACCCTAAATGATCTATCGATAACCCTAAGTGATCTATCGATAACCCTAAGTAACCTATCGATAGCCCTAAGTTACCTATCGATAACCCAAAATTATGTACCGATAACCCTGAGTTACCTATCGATAACCTTGCTAAGTCACCTTGCCATAGCAATATTTAACCGTTCCATAACCCTAAATAGCGATTGATTATCTGAATGGCATTTCTACATTCTTGAATAACCTTCCAATTGTCCTGATTAGCCCTTCAATATACCTTAATAACCCGTCAATAACCGCAAGTTACCCTTCATTGTTACGGAATAGGCCTTCAATAACTCTAACTAACCTTTCAATAGTATATAATCGTAGACATCAATAGTACCAATTAACCCTTGAATAACCCCGAATAACTACGTAAGCGCCATAAATTAACACCAAGAAAGCCCGTTATAAACCTGTCAGTAGCCCAGAATAACCTGGCAACAGATTTCAAGTAACTCACGGAAAGTTCTGCAATTAAGTGCAATTAATATCCAAGGGGCACATTGGCACCCTTGGATAACTCTTATCCAGTGTGTAATTCCCGGGTTATTAAACCAGAAATAACCACCAGAAATAACTAATGCTATTTCCCTTTGAATATTTTTAATCTCAAGATTTACATTCAACTTCAAGGGAACATTCAATTTTTCAAAACAACAAAAATAGTAAAAGATGAAAACTCACATGTACACAGAAGGGTGCTCAATGAGGGAATTCTCCCAAGCAAAGTCCTCGGGCTCGTCCAGGCCTGGTTCCTCGGATTGTTGAAGATCATTGTTGCTATCATTGGTATTCTCATCATTCTCCGTGGAATGATGCTTCGTGGGGGGCGAGGGGGCGGGGGGATTATTGTTGAAACTGTCAATTAAACTACTCTTGGAAATCCGTTGACTCTCGTCATCGTCGTCCACCAAGACCCAATCGTCATCCTCAGCATCCTCAATCCTTGTTGGCTCCTCATTTTGAACATTTTCTCCAAGGAAATAATTTGCCAGAGTACGGAGCATCGTCTAAAATTACAATTTTTTCGTGTATACTTGATTCCTATTTTATTTCAAGGAGACACTCCTTTTTTTAAAACGTTTTTAAACCCTCCGTCTATCCTATAGGATTATTTATAGTTTCCCACGGAGAATTTTGTTTTCTGTCAGTACACCCTTGGTTATATTTACTGGCTTGACTTTCAAACGGGAGGAGATGTGTTTTTCCAACAAGATTCTCTTCAATAAGTATATTTAGTGCTTTTTTTATATCCCCATCAACCAACATGTGCTCTGTCTCCATTCAATGACATATATAAAAAAAAAAGTCAGATGGAAACACACATGAGATGTTTATATCAGTCTCTCTTAATGCTTCTAATGCCTTGTATCTCTTTCAAACAACCTTTTTTTTCAAGAGCACCAAAATGTCAAATCTTGCCACACATTTGAAATCCTATTTTTCTTGCTGACCCACCAAAAATCCTTCTAATGCAACTCTTTCCTCTGCCAAAAAAATATTTATAATTAATTTGAAAATTATTTTCAGCTTTTATAAAAGCAAACCCCACCCTAAATTAAAGGTTGATAATTTCCCTAATAATTCCCTAAAAATCCCCTAAAAATTCCTTAAGAATTCCCTAATAATTCCCTAAAAATTACCTAGGAATTCCCTAAAAATGCCCTAAAAATTCCCTAAAAATTATTTAAAAATGTCCTAAAAATTCTATAAAAATTCCATAAAAATTCCATAAAAATGCCCTAAAATTTCCCTAAAACATCCCAACAAATGAACATTTGCACGAGGGAGAAATGTCAAACATCTCCCATCTCGGGGGAAACTCTTTAAATGTTTTGGAGAATTTTCAAAAATTGTCTGTACATTTAAAAATTGTTTGCCCTCAAACTCACACACAGCTCGCTCGTAGGAAAAGTGTATTTTGTTTTGAATAAAAATCCCTTCGTCTACCCAGAATTTGTCAAACGCCCCTCCCTTTTTCACGAAAAAAAGTAGACCAAAATTTGGGTCTTAAAAAAAATCAAAACACACCCTAAACTTTCTGATTTTCTACAAAAATGTTAGGAAATTATACAAAATTTTCCAGCACACAGTTGGAAGCTCAATTAAATTAAAATTGAAAATCATACTCAAAATCAGATCCAAAATAAAATCAATAAAACGCACCTAAAATCCAAGGGTTGAGTGTAGATGGAGAATTTTTTGGAACGAGCGTATACACAGTAGAGATTGAGAAAAGTTCTAGAAAAATATTTTTCCTCTCGAGTTTTTATAGAAAAAGTGAGAAAATTTGAACACCACAGGTTTTGATAGGAATATATTTTTACAGTAAATAGAAGAAGATCCCCTAAAAAGAAGGATTTATCCGTTATTTTCTCCTTTCACAACAAAGAAGAGGATGGGGAGGAAATTCCAGAGAAGCTCTCCAAACGTTGTGCTATATTTATAACAGTTTTTTTTTTTACTGGAAGGATATGAGATTTCCTCTGCTTTTGGAGAGTCCAAAAGTAAATGATATGATGATGTGTCTTTCTGTGTGTTGAAACTGGAGGGTTAACAACAATGAGATGAAGATATAGAGAGAGAGAAAAAAAAATAGTTTTTTTTTGCAACGAACCTGTAATTGAAGTAGAAGTTAGATATAATAATAAAAGGGGGAAAAATGGTTAACAGTCGTCCCTCCACCACAGCAACAACAACAACAGAGAGAGAGAATTTTGGGTTGGGGTTTTAAAATCCTTCCAAAGTACCTATCCTTCTCGTGGGTAGAAAAGGCTTATAGGGACCAGAGGGGAATATGTAAGGGAAGAATCTGTTATAAGGGGAGTTATATGATAACATGAGGGTATGTATGCACTCTCGGAAACTCTCACACCTTGACAACTGAACAGCTGATCGATAGTGACGTTTCTCTCGGAGCTTTTTACTCAGCAAAAGGGAAGCACACACATATGAAGACACGAAAGAGGGGAAAAGACACATGTATAGAGGGGAATCCATATATATCCCCAGCTTATAATCAATGTAAATACATATGTATACAGGCTCCTATCTCGGTAACATTATTTTCAGTTATAGAGGAACGAGAGAAACACAAGCAAGCCATGGCTCTATCACGTTCCTCCCCTTACTCAGAGTCCCTCAGTAACACAAAGAAACAAATTCCGTCTTCCTCCCGAACGCAAGAACGGCGCTGAAGGCAGAAGGATCTCCAGACGAAACTCAAATGAAAAGCAAATCAAAATCATCGAAAAGCAAATTTAGAATGATGGGAAAACTAGATCGAAATAGTGGAAGAACTAGTTTAATTAAAATAATGGAAAAACTGAATAAAAATAATGGAAACACTGCGCTACAATAATGGAAGAAAATCAAAATAATAGAAAATCTAAATTAAAATAAAGCAAACGCTAGTTAAATACAAATAATGGAAAAACTAAATCAAAATAATGGAAAAACTAAATCAAAATAATGGAAAAACTAAATCAAAATAATGGAAATACAAAATTAAAATAATCCAAAAACTAGATCAAAATAATGTAATAACTCGTTAAATCAAAATAATGAAATAATGAAATAACAAAATCAAAATAATCAGTAATTAAAGCACAATTAAAATAATGGAAAAACTGGATCAAAATAATAGTTAAATAAAAGCAAATTTAAAATAATGGGAAAACTATTAATAGATCAAAATAATAATTAAAAAAAAAAGCAAAATCAAAATAATGGAAAAACTGGATCAAAATAATAATTAAATAAAAGCAAATTTAAAATAATGGGAAAACTATTAATAGATCAAAATAATAATTAAAAAAAAAGCAAAATCAAAATAATGGGAAAACTAGATCAAAATAATAATTAAATAAAAGCAAATTTAAAATAATGGGAAAACTATTAATGGATCAAAATAATAATTAAAAAAAAAGCAAAATCAAAATAATGGGAAAACT
>JAQGBT010003057.1:0-21130 GCA_034698585.1 Disparrhopalites patrizii | reverse complement strand
TAATTTTTTCTCGGTGACCATTGACTGTTTCTAAAAACGAATTGTGACCTCATGTCGGAAAAGTTTGCTCACCGCTGCTATATAGCAACATTATTTATCCTGCCCTTCGTACATGTGAAGTACATATGTATTTTATGTTCTATATAACAGCATTTCCCTGTAACAATATTTTTCCTTTCCCTTCCGTGTCGTTATTAATTAAATGTTAGATAATTCAACATTTTTAATTTATTTATTAATATTAAATTCAAACTTGCATGATCGTAATGTATATATGTACATATATATTAGTATTATAGGTGTCATTATGAGCACTGGAGATCACTGGCACCACCTCCGTCGATTCACCCTTCGAACACTGCGGGATTTCGGGTTTGCCAAGCGAACATCGGAAAACATTATCCTGGAAGAGGCCAACGACCTCATTGAGGAATTGCGCGAAAAAGTGGGTGAGCCCATCAGTACGGATAAACTCTTCAATATCACAGTATTTAACGTGATTTGGAATATCCTGGCTGGGGAGCGGGTTGCGCATGATGACAAACGGGTGATGAAACTGGTCAACCTGCTCGACGAGTAAAAATGCAACTTTTTATTCAACTTTTTAAAAATACAGTTTAAAGAAAAACGGGAAATTTTGAGCAAAATTTCGGGATGAATGTGTAATTTAAATTTCTGAAAATTAAGGAGACATATTTGAATTTCACTACAGGTTCTCCAAGTCTTTAATGCAAGGCTTTTCCCTCCTGTTTTTCTTCTTTCCTTCACTGGTGGATTTCCGCAACAAGTACCCATTTCTCTTTCCGAAGAGCGCGGCTGGTATCATGCGGGATAATCTCTTTGAGTATTTCCGAGAAGTTATTCAAAGGCATAGGGAGACGTATCAGAAGGGACAGCCGCGGGACTATATTGACGCACTCATTGAGGAAGCCGAGGAGAACAAGGACATTGCAGGTAGACAAAATTGTGTATATTTATGTATATCTTATAATATGTCGTAAAACTATCTGGCTTTTGTTTGGACAATTATTTTTTTCGTTTTTAATTCACCACAAATATTTGTCAATTAATTTCGTACACATTTCTAATAGAGATGGATTTCCTTGCCACGCTACTGGACTTTTTCTTTGCTGGCTCAGAGACCACCAGTGCCACCTTGAGGTGGTCACTTTTCATGCTTGCTCACAATCCTGAAGTACAGGAGAAAATTTACCGGGAAATTCAAACGGTCGTCGGTGACCGCCAGGTGACTCTGGCGGATAAACAAAAGTATGGGTCCACAATAAATACTTATCTCATCTTAAATTTGACAACAAAATGTTGATAAACTTCGAAGACGAATTTATTTCGACAAAGTTCAAGGACGAATTTATTTCGATAAAGTTCGATAGCAAAATTATTTAGATAAGTTTTCAAAACAAATTTATTTCGATCAATTTCAATGACGGATTGATTCGATAAAATTCGACCACATTTATTTCGTTAATTTCGCCAACATTTATTTCGTTAAATTTCGCCAACATTTATTTCGTTAAATTTGGACAACAGATTGATATCGATACATTTTTACAACAAATTTTCACAGCAAATTGATTTCGATAAACTTTAACGACGAATTTATTTAGATAAAGTTCGACAACAAATTGATTTCGATAAACTTTGATGACGAATTTATTTTGAAAAAGTTAGATACCTATAGCTATAATGTATATATAGACGAACTCAGATAGTGAATTTATTTAGAAAAAGGTGGATAGCAAATTTATATATAAATTTATATATAAATAGACGAACTCCGATAGTAAATTTATTAATAAACTTCCACAGCAAAATGATTTTAATGAACTTGTGTACAAAATCTATACAAATTTTTATACAAACTTTCAAAATCCTTACACTTATAAAATCGACATATATCCGGATATACGTATGCATATTAGAGTAATTAGTTTTTTTTATACAGAATTCTAAAGTATGGTAAATTTGATGATTTTAATGTTTCAAATTGCAGCCTGTCATATATGGATCACTTCACACAGGAGCTCTGGCGCTTCGCCAGTGTCGCTCATGTAGCAGTGCCGCATACGGTGACGGAAGACACGCATTTCGAAGGCTTTGTGGTTCCAAAGGGGACCGCCATTGTAGCCAATATCTACGCCTCTCATCACATGCCCGAGTTTTGGGGGGATCCCGAGAATTTCCGCCCCGAACGATTCGCCGACAACGCCGTTGGGACTCGACACAAGGCCTGGATTACCTTTGGAGCGGGGAAACGCCAGTGTTTGGGAGAGGCCTTGGCTAAGGACGAATTCTTTTTGTTCTTCACCAATTTAGTCCAGAATTTCACTTTTTCCTTCCCCGAAAATGAACCTCGGCCGGTGATGGGGTCACAGCCTTTCACGAGAACTGTGAGGTTACCAGCTGATCACCAACTTGTGGTAAACAACCGGACATAAACTAAATTATTGACAAATTTAATTACCTCACTCTAGGACAGGTTTTTTGAATCTGTCAGTATTAGGTTTTTCCCGTAAATAAAAGAATGAAATTATAACTTTTATTAAAAAAATTATTGCACATAAGCTTAACAACTCTCGACTTTCTTTAAAAGTATGTATGATGGTTTTTTAAATACTTTGGCCTCTGTATACTCAGGAATTAATTTTGTCCGCTGAAGCTAATGTCTATTCTCTTTTTGAGAGGGTGCAAAAAATATTTTTTTATAGTTGCTAAATTTAATTTTGCAGTTAGAATATACAGTTGCGTCTTTCTATAACAACACTGAAGGGTAGAGAAAAAATATTGCTAAAAATGTTTTTGTATAGAACATAAAATATGCACCTTACTTCTATGTACAAAGGTCAGAAAAAGTGGACTTAAGCCGGATTGGAAATATATTCTTTATATGTAACTCGCCGTCGGTACATAACAGGACCAAACGACAGATAACAACCAAGGACATGACACACTGCAAGGATTTTCCGATTGAATCTTCTGTTGGCTGGAGCATATAATATACAATACATACATATATAAGTGCAAGCCCAAATGAAGACACGGTAATGTATAGGGCAGAATGTCTTTGGATATTCAATATGTGCAGCCGAGGAAATAAGGTGCACATCGTTTTTTATGCTCCCGTTTTTTACGATAAACATTGCATGGACTTGCCTAATTGACTCCTTCACGTTGGGTTTAGAGCTTGTCAGTAGTTCGGCGTCAAGGACAGACGCATGGAATACATGGGAGAACAGAAAGTAATTTTAGCACTTGTTTACATAATGCACATGTATACATATATATATACGTATATGCATAATACCCCGCAGAAAGGATTACCTACGTAATTCACTGAACAAGTACAACCATAGAACAGAATGCATTCACATCTTCAGAGTGAAGATGCTTAATCGCGACAGCCTTCATCCAAGTGTATAATCGTTATCGTTGATTGTCATATTTTTTGTCCCATTGGGTGAAGTGGTATCCTTGAAAAAGCTTACTCGATAGTATATATATTAAAATTCATTGTGTATAAGTAAGTACGTACAAAAAAGATAAAAATATCCTTTGATTTCTTGTCCCAAGTTCTCAACTGTCAATGGTAAAACTGGACTTCGGCAATGCTCATGTGCAATAAATAGTTTCGTAAACATTTTCATCTCCACGGACGTGATTTTGGGAGCCGGAGGCGAAATTACGTCGGTTGATTAACAGTTTCTTCCGATTACTTGCAAAATCATGATGCTCATCGCATTGGCCGTTGTAGGCCTTGCATTTTACTTTTACTTTAGCACCCGGCGTCCCAAAAATTTCCCGCCAGGTACAAATACTAATTTCTCTATACCGATAGATATCCTCATAAAAAATGTAGCCTTTGTAATTCAACTTTTATTGGTACTGCTTGCAAATTTATTGGCTTATACCATTTTGCATGTCCATATATATATATATATATATACATAGAGAATATGAATTTCAAATTACCCTTATCATACATTTTTTTAGAGCATTTGTATTTTGAAATTTACTTTGATTTCCAGGCCCCCGTGCGATCCCAATTCTTGGAAATATGTTACAGCTCGGCATGAACATGCATGAGGTGACGTTCGAAGCCCGACGTAAATATGGCGATATACAGACGTACAAATTTGGGTCGACATGGTACGCAATATACATACACGCCATCTTTAATTGTCATGATTAAAATTTTAAAACGCCAAATTTTGGTACATGTAATAATTTAAATTATATAATAATTGCATGTCCCAGCAACAATTCAATTCTATATTCAAATTGCTAGCCTAGAATTTAAATGTCCAAATTGAGCCAAATTCAATTTCAGGGCATTGGTTTTAAATCACCCAGACGACATTCGAGAAGCCTTAAACAGAGCAGAATTTAGCGGCCGGGGAGGTTTGAATGCTCTACTTGACGATAATTGCGAGAACGCCAATTATGGTGAGTGGAATTCAATTTTACTTGAATTAACGCAATAGCATGATATAAACTGGCTAATATTACAGTAATTAGGTTAAATTGGAAAAATAGCTTTCACTTGTGCTTAAAATGAAATAATATATTCAAGTGGCTGTATCGTAGGCTTAATAATGAGCACCGGCGATCACTGGCACCACCTCCGCCGTTTTACCCTCCGAACACTCCGGGATTTCGGGTTTGCCAAGCGAACATCGGAGAACATTATCCTGGAAGAGGCCACGGACATCATTCGGGAGTTGCGGGAAAAAGTGGGTCAGCCCATTAAAACGGACACCGTGTTCAACATCACTGTCTTTAACGTCATTTGGAATATTCTGGCCGGGGAGCGGGTAGCGCACGATGACAAACGGGTGTTAAAATTGGTCCATTTATTAGAAGAGTAAATTTTGCTTGATCTTCATAATTTTTTTATATGCAGTCGACTCTCCCCATACCGGCCCTCCCAATAAGAGCGGTGCTGAATCCCTCGTACAGCTTTACCATGTAGAGTGCGCTATTCTATAAGAGCACTCCATATAACACCAGGATAACACTCTATAACAGCATGATATTTTATTCCCTCGGCCACATTCCTTTCACTATAACAACACTTTCTTTCTATAAGAGCATTAGCGCCTAAGTCAGGTATCCCTTCCACATTAACTTTTTCTTTATAACAGCACCGGAACTCGATACCAGCACAATTATATTTTTTTCCTCACTAAAATGTGAATATTTACTCCACATTGTGTAAATGTTGTTGGAATTTGGAAAATTATCAAAGGTATGCCTGAAAATAATCTTAATTAATCAATATTAATATTTTTTAACTAATTCTTTATACCAGCAGTTCGCTATAAGAGCACTTTTGGTGGTGCATATAGGGTGCTGTTATAGAGAGAGTCGACTGTATACACTTGAATGGCATTTAAATGTAAATTTTTTAGCGAAATTTCCTCAAATGACATGAAAATTTACACATTATCTGATAGGTTCGCCAAGTCTACCATGACCGGGTTTGCAATCCTATTTTTCCTCTTTCCATCTCTTGTGGACGTTCGCAATAAATATCCATTTCTCTTTCCGAAAGGCTCGGCAACGGCCATGCGCGAGAATCTCTTTGCCTATTTCCGCGAAGTCATTCAACGGCACAGGGAGACTTATCAGAAGGGACAGCCCCGGGACTACATTGATGCTCTTATTGAAGAAGCTGAGGAGAACAAGGACATTAAGGGTATACCTATAATACAATAATAATACATATAGAAAATATGTATTTGCATGTGCAGAGGTTTTTTGCCATTTTGTATAATAACCGTTGTAGAAATTGAGTTTAGATAAAAACTTGGATTTTCATCTTCTGGTTAATTTTAATTTGTTCGTATATTTCTGAGTTATATTTATACATATTTTTAATATTATATTTTTAATAGAAATGGACTTCCTCGTTACACTCCTGGATTTCTTCTTTGCTGGCTCAGAGACCACAAGTGGTTCCTTGAGATGGTCGCTCTTCATGCTGGCTCATAAACCAGATATTCAAGAGAAAATTTACGGGGAAATTCACACGGTTGTGGGCGACCGTCAGGTGACGCTGGCTGATAGACAAAAGTGGGTTCTATAAAAATTATAACTCTTATATCAGATAAATTACTGCAATGGGAATTGCGAACTTAAATTCATATTTTTGAATTTGCATTACAATTGATTATACACGTTAGACGATTTCAAATTGTTATAATTCTATACAAATTTTTAGACAAACTTTTAAAATCCTTACAATCAGAAAATTAAGATATATGTACTCGTAGCTATACATATTAGAGTAATAGGTTTTTTTAAAGAATTTAAAAGTTTTGTAAATTTGATGATTTTAATGTTTCATAATGCAGCCTGCCATATATGGATCACTTCACGCAGGAGCTGTGGCGCTTCGCCAGCATCGCTCAGGTGGCAGTGCCGCATATGGCAACAGAAGACACGCATTTCAAAGGCTATGTCATCCCAAAGGGCACTGCAGTCTTGGCCAATATCTACGCCGCTCATCGGATACCCGAGATTTGGGGGGATCCCGAGAATTTCCGTCCGGAGCGATTCACTGATTACAAAGTTGGGGCTCGACACAAGGGCTGGATTGCCTTTGGGACGGGGAAACGCCAGTGTTTGGGAGAGGCTTTGGCTAAGGACGAATTCTTTTTGTTTTTCACGAATTTAGTCCAGAATTTCACTTTTTCCTTTCCGGAGAATGAACCTCGGCCGGAGGTAAAGGGAGCTTTTATGGGGACTTTGCTAACACCGGTGGACCATCGAATTGTGATAACAAATCGGACGTAAACTAGAGTTTTAAAATATGTCTGTGCCTTCAATGTTATTACGAATTTCACTTAATCTTTAAGTAAAGGTCTTTTTCCGCAAATAAAATCAAGTAATTGTAACATATATGCATATGCCCTTTTGTGTCCTTGAGCAAAGTACTGCTTTCGTCACCCTTTACAATAGTGTGAGTGTTCACTATTTTTATTTTTAGTGAAAATTATTTTGGGAATAGATGTGTTTTTCTGTAGTAAAAGACTAACTTTAAACTTTTTATGCATTTTCTGAAAAAAAATTTACTCCTACAAGTAAGATTATATTCCCTATTTATTACAGAAAGGGTATACGTATATATGCAAGTTATATTTTGTATGCTTTTTTGTCCGTCGAAATCTGCATGGTCCTGCCATTCAGTCGGACCAAGTTTACCTTTCTCCTTGCGGGGTAATGCGCCTTCATGGACTGACAGCGGGATTGTTTTGCATGATTGGTATTCTCATCGCCATGGTAGCCAATGGTAGACAATTCTCAGTCTACAATAGTCAGTCTACAATTCTCGTAGAAAGGCAACAAAAAGATAGAATTACAAATTGTGATATCTTTTTGTGTAATTAGCTTTCAGATTGGCTCTGTGTATAATATGCGAGTGTGGAGTGCGGACAAGTTCATGTTCTTGACCGTGCTTCAAATCATCGTGGCTAACGCCATTTTCCTTCCTGTTGTCTCCCCTTAAATGAACGTACCTACCTATTTGCACTTTTGACTAACACAAAGCAAATCTGTCATGCATATTGAAGCAGTAATCAGTGGAGCCGTAAGGGCTCCTGCCCATCACAAGATTGTTTTCAAGACTCGTCTTTGAGTTTTAGAATTTGTAGTTTTTATCGCTATTCTTGAATAATTGCATGAAATACAAATTCCTTACACACAAACTATATGTATATATAACTATATGTACGTGCATAGGTGAATAAATCTTCAATGGGGACATCAAAATTATGCGTTAGTTTCGTAAAAGAATTCGTAAAAACCTGGGCCATAATTAGGGTATATATTTTTTTCCAAATTTTAAGCCAGGAGAGTGCAAATTTTTTTAAAAATTTGACCAAATTATAGCCAAGAGAAAAGGTATTTGACATACACATGAAAATATTCCGTCATGACCCCTGACCCCCCGTACCGCCCCTTTGAATGAAAACCGCCCATCTTCAACATGGGGGTTATAGGGAATGTCCCCACTAACCCATTACCCCCCCCCCTACGCGCAATGACCCAGCAATACTGCGGGACACTACAAGCATGTATCACATGTAGAATCTTATTTTGGAGCTAGGAAAAAAGTTTCATTCAGATCTGATCACCATTGGCCAAGCTATGTCGATTTTCCCGCGTCAAGTTTTGTAAATCCCATTTTTAGCAAATTTGCTACCGGTTTTGAGTATATAAAGCGCGAAATAAGTGCTTTTCCGCATCAGTAAAAATTGAAAAATCTCTGTGTTGGACACAGAATTTTCTGGCCAGTCCGTTAAAACATCAATCCTTTAAATCTGAGTCGAATTTCTCAAGATACAATCATTTTTCCAAGGCAAGTTCAAAATGGGGAGAAAATGCAATTTTTCCGTAAAATCTGATTTTTGAACATTTGGAAAAATCCTTGTAGCTTGTTCAATTCGCATCAACGTTTCCGTAAGAAAGCATTACATTGTGCGCCGGTTTTTTTTTTCCTCCTGTAAATGTTTTTTCCTGGACTTAACTCCTTTAGATACCAAACGCTTCATTTATGTAAACAGAAAACGTCAAAATATGTCGCTTGAGCCTGAGAAATAAAACTATATGAGAGTAGTAAGCCTAAATTACTTTCGTTTCGCGATAAAAAAATATTTTCGAAGACAATGGACTTAAGCCATTTTGGAAATATACATATACCGTTCATATAACCTATGTAAGTGTATATACATTGGTCGGCATGTGTGCATATATAGCGATTCATCATTTGAAAAGCTATATACAAAAAGTACACTTGGTAGCATGCCTTTTGCACCGTCCGCAAAAAATAACACTTAACAATTCAAGGTCTAATTGACAAGAAGGAGTTTGGAGAATATTCCTATCACAAACAGCATCGGTAATACAAATTGATATAAATTACAGCATATACAAAATATGTACCATAAATATATACAGGGATATACGGAGTAAATTTATTTGAAAGCAACAGAACAGAATTTCCCATGACTTCATGCTTATCTCTGTAGCTCTTCGTTGAGTGTCCTTTGTGGCGGTGGGTTAGTAATTTTTTGACATTACAATCAAAACTCTTTCTAGTTTGAGAGATAATTGTCCAGGGACAAACACTTGTACGTATACTTAACACAATTGAAATCTATACGTAATAAAAAGGACATTAACAGACAAGACGGGCTAGAATTAATCATTCGGGTGCCGTGAGTATAGGCAAGTACCTTAACACACAGATTGCCCTCTCAGATTTGAATGGTAAATCCGCAGAAATTTCAAAATGGTGTACATTGTCTTAGCTGTCGTATCTCTAGTCCTATATTTGCTATTTTGGAATCGACGACCCAAGGATATTCCACCAGGTATGTATGGATAAGCATTAAGAGTATAATTAGATAGCACGGGATTATTATTATTATACCTATGTATGTAATGAGCATTTTAGATGCTAATAAATATGATCGGAAGCAAAAATAAATTGTGAAGGCTTGTATATAGTTGATAATATGCACCTTTATTATACTTTATAAGGTCCACCCGGACTCCCCCTTGTGGGGAACTTATTCCAGGTGGGGGCTGCGATTCATGAGGCCGTGCTGGACACCCGGCACAAATATGGAGACATTCAGGCCATTAAACTTGGATTGAACTGGTGATTATTACAGCGTCTCTGTAAAACCTCTCTATAACTAGATTTGCCAATCCCCCATAGCATTTATACACAATGCACTTCTTCCATATTACAGTATTTCTATAGCGTTTTTGCAACAATGTATTTTTCCACGCTCTTCACAATAGAATACACGTGTTACATGTTTCCTATAACAGCATTCAGTTTTTGAGCGTGAAAAATGGGGAAACTAAAGACCGTGCCGGAGCTAAATCATTACAGCCGACTCTCTCTATACCAGTCCCATGTATAACAGTACTCTCGTTATAATAGCAGCAAAAAATGCTTCCCTCAAAAACTTTCTCTATTTGTTAACATAGAAATGTCTGTTCTCTATAACAGTTTTTCGCTATAACAAGCAAAATTTGATGCTTTATAGGGTACTGTTATAGCGAGAGTCGACTGTACGTTTGAAATAGGATTCTGTAATTTTCATTCAAGCACATGCAAATACCCACCTATGTATGTATTATATATGTAAATAATAATCCTGATTTATAATAGGGCGATTATTCTGAACAATCCCGATGACATCCGCGAAGCTTTCACCAAGCCGGAATTAACAGGCCGGTGTGGATTCAATTTTATCTTGGACGATCATGTTGAAAACGTTAATTACGGTTAGTGATAATCCCATTTGAAATAAAAAAGGATACAAAGGAAACTAGTTTTTTCCTGGCCATTCTATACGGATGATCCTAATGTAGCCAAATACTTTGGCAGGCTTGATCCAGAGCTTCGGTGACAAATGGCACCACCTCCGACGCTTCACCTTGAAAACGCTCCGGGATTTCGGCTTTGCCAAGCGCACATCCGAAAATGTCATTTTGGAGGAGGCCAACTTGCTAATAGAGGAATTGCTGCAGAAGGTTGGACAGCCTTTAAATACAGACAAGATGTTTAATATCTCTGTCTTCAACGTCATCTGGAGTATCTTGGCCGGGGAGCGTCATGCTCATGATGACAAACGTGTGTCAAGATTTATTGAGCTTCTGGAGAAGTAAAGAGGATGGATAATTCCTACATAAATACTTTCAAATTATGGGAATTAAATATCATTATAATTAATTATTATCGCAGGACCATTTTTTATGTATTTCTTGTTTTTACTAGGATTTTCGTTTATATTGTGTACTTATCATAGGTAAATATCATATGTATATATATATACATATGATATTTAATCAATTTTGAACCATTTCTAACCAGGTTTTTCACAACTATTATGGACCCACGCATGATTGTGTTCGCCCTCTTCCCGCAAATGGTGGATTTGAGGAACAAGTTCCCCTTTCTTTTCCCAAAAACCTCAGCCGGGGAATTGAGAGAGGAGCTCTTCAGTTTCTTCAAAGAAGTGATTCAGCAGCATCGACAGACGATACAGAAGGGACAGCCTCGGGACTACATCGATGCACTCATCGAAGAGGCCGATGAGAACAAGGAAATCAAAGGTAATATACCACATATAGAATCATGTGGATTTTATTAATTAATTGTATTTTAGTCATTATTAATTGTGGTAATTAGTTTGTTAATTATTTATTGGGTTATTTAATTTTATTAATTATTTGCTGTGTTAATTAATTTTATTAAATATTCGTTGTGTTAATTAATTTTTTAACTATTTATTGCGTTAATTATTTTATTAATTATTTGTTGTGTTAATTCATTTTAGTAATTATTGACTGTGATGATTAATTTTATTAATTATTAGTTTTGTTAATCAATTGAGAAATTTCGAGTTTATTGATTAGGTATATGTACCTAAGCTAAATTTCAAAACAGAAAACAGTTTCAATTTGAGCCATTTGATCCACTTTTCTATCCCACTTTTCAAGATGAAAAAGTATTGGAAGATATAAATGTAGAGGAAGCAAATTTAGAGAATTCTTCAAAAAATATTCAAAAAATATTCATTCATAATGCATACATAATCCTGGAGAAAATGTATACCCGCCAATATTTTAAGCGTGTTTAGTTTATAATGTTGCATAAGCGAGGGCGTAATAATTTTTTTTTTTCAATACAGAAATGGATTTTATGATGGCTCTTTTTGATTTCTTCCTCGCTGGCTCGGAATCCACGAGCACGACCTTGAGATGGTCCCTCTTTTCCATAGCCGGGGATTCGGAGATGCAAGAGAAAATTTACCAGGAGATCCAGGACGTGGCAGCCAACCGCCAGGTGACGCTGGCGGATAGACCCAAGTACGTTCCTGTTTAGAAAAATGGAAGTGCAATTTGAACAGAAAAATATAAATATACTTTGAATAGCATATGGGATATAAAATGTTTGTGATTGACAATATTACGAACGGTCGTCCATTTTCATACTTATATACATATAGTATGCCATACATGGACAAATTTACACAAGAGCTCCTCCGCTTCGGCAGCATCGCACCTCTTGGCGTCCCTCATGCCACCACAAAGGATCTCTATTTCAAGGGTTTCTTGATTCCCAAGAACACGCAAGTGATGGGGAACATCTATGCCGCTCATCATCTACCGGAGATTTGGGGGGATCCCAGAAATTTTCGTCCGGAGAGGTTTGACGATCAGGAGAAAATCGGAACTAGGCACAAGGCATGGCTTCCTTTTGGCATCGGCAAACGTTCCTGTCTCGGAGAATCCCTGGCCAAGGACGAATTCTTCTTGTTCTTCACGAATATAGTTCAAAATTTCAAGATGTCTTTTCCGGATGGTGAACCTCGACCCAAAATGGAGTCTTCTCCCTTCATTGGAGCCGTAAGGGCTCCTGCCCATCATAAGATTGTTTTCAAGAGTCGTTTCGAAGTTTAAGCATTTGCAGCTTCTATTCGCTAAGCCAGGCGAATCGAATAAAATACAAATTTGTAACTGACAAACTCACTTCAAGGCGGTCTTGTGTATATTTGAATGTCAATAACTCTTTAATAGGAAGATCAAAATTGCGCGTTAGTTTCTTAAATAAATTTGTTTAATGACTAACCGCATTTTGAATTAACCAAAGAGATAAATGTGTCACATACATGCATGATGTGTATACGTATGCACATATCCTAATATTCGATTGATACTAAATTATGTAAAACATTTATATAAAAAATAATTGCGCCAAGAAATTTCCCTTCAAATCAACCTATTAAAATTATGTTTAATGCTTAACGTACATATATAATTTGGAGGCGACAGCAAAATAAAAACTCTAAACTGTTTGATTTTGAATTTGGCATGTGAATTTTTCCATGACTTTGTTGCACCAGATTTTTATGAACAGATCTTTGGCAAGCGTTAGCTCTCCAAATTTAGTTTCTTTTTTTTAAAGTCTCCGGCTTTCGCTCCTGTGAAACAAATTATTTTAAAAAAACAAGGTTAGACTCGAACGAAAATATACGTTGAACGTTTTCCACACAAATTTTTACGTATGTATTTGTATCTACAATAAAAGTACTTCCCAAACAATATGGACTTACACTGTTTTGAGGCTGTAATTACCATTCTTTTGTATATACCCATACGTATATATGTAATGCATCTATTCATCTTATCACAAAATATAAAGTTGAACACAGCCCTTTGCATCGAACAGCAAAAAAAAAAAAGTTTGCACTTCAAGGTCTTAATGGGAAAGCTGTGAGATGTATTCCTATTAATAATAGGGACTGTATGCATACGTACGTATATATATAAATACACATAAGTGATACCAAATACTTAAATGGAAAGGTCGAAAGCTATTGAATGCATTATATGACTATAAATAAAGGAGCGTTCCTCTGTATAAGGATAATATATGTCCTCTATCCACTTATGAACTGCACTCACAATCAGCGTTTTCCACATGATCAATGTGTGCCTTCATCAAGTCTGTCATTCCTTGTACTTTGTTCCCAGTAGCAGTGTGCCAATAAATGTCCCAATTAAAAATACTACACTCTCCATTTTGAGAGGCTATTGTCCAGGGGCAAGCACGTGAATTTAATACAAATAGAATAAATACAGAGCAGACAAGTCCGACTTGAATTAATCGTTAGTGTGCCGCCAACAGACGTACATTCCAGTGCACGCTGTCCCACAATTCGTCTGTTATACCCAAATCTATACAGAAACAAAATGGTGTACATTGTCTTAGCCGTCGTTGTTCTAGTTCTCTATTTGCTATTTTGGAATCGGCGACCCAAAGATTTCCCACCAGGTATGAAATGGACCATTTCAAGCATGTTATTAAATAAAAGGAGCTACAATTTTTGGCACAGTTCAAATAGTTTGTACATATTCGAGACACTATAAGAAATTGGATCAGAAACGGAGTAAAAAAATGTCAATGCTTATTTTGAAGGTAATATCAGCGTATATATTATATTTTCTAGGTCCAGTCGGAATTCCCATCTTGGGGAATTTATTCCAGATAGGGTCGATGGTTCACGAGGTAGCGCTGGAGAGCCGGCACAAATATGGCGACATTCAGTCCTATCAAATGGGAGTGAACTGGTGATTATTACGAAAGCAAGACGAAAGCAATCAAAACATTTCATTAAAGATTCAATTCATATTTTTATGATTGTCGAAATTTATGACAGGGCAGTTATTCTGAACAATCCCGATGACATTCGCGAGGCTTTTGCCAAGCCGGAGTTGGCGGGACGGACCGGATTCAATTTTGTCTTGGACGATCATGTTGAGAGCACCAATTATGGTTAATATTTATTTTTATAATTGTCATAAGACAAAGGTAAAACGTGAGCAACTTCGGGTCCTAGCATAATTCAATAATTACATACCAAATTAAGCCTTTACATACTCTAAATTTTTACTTCTGTATAGGTTTGATCCAGAGCATCGGTGACAAATGGCACCACCTCCGACGCTTCACCTTGAAAACGCTCCGGGATTTTGGCTTTGCCAAGCGCACGTCCGAAAATGCTATTTTGGAGGAGGCCAACGTGCTAATAGAGGAATTGCGGGAGAAAGTGGGACAGCCTTTAAATACAGACAAGATGTTTAATATCTCTGTCTTCAACGTCATTTGGAGTATCCTAGCCGGGGAGCGCCATGCTCACGATGACAAACGCATGTCCAGATTTATCCAGCTTTTGGAGACGTAAGAGTGAAGGAAATATTTTTTTTAATCAAAATATTCTTTACGCATGCTCACATATGCGAATCAAACATATTTTTAATAGTTATTATAGGACAATTGCTAGGCAGCACTGCATTATTTGCTGCTAGAATTTTTAAAGGCATTTACATCTTGAACCAATTTCGAAAATTTACAGATTATTCTCAACCTTCATGGATCCACTCATCATAATATTGTTTCTCTTCCCCAAAGTGGTGGATTTGAGGAACAAACTTCCCTTCCTTTTCCCCAAAACCCCAGCTAGGGCCTTGAGAGAGGAGATCTTCAGTTTCTTCAAAGAAGTGATTGAGCAACATCGACAGACAATACAAAAGGGACAGCCTCGGGACTACATCGATGCACTCATTGAGGAGGCAGATGAGAACAAGGAAATCAAAGGTAATTGTCCACATAAATTATCATGGGGATTGTAACAATTAATTGTGTTAATTATTTCATACCTTTAATACAAATTAATTTTATTACTTATTACCTAATAGTATTACTTAATTTAGAAATGATTTTATTAATTATATGTAAGCTAATGATTTCCAAACTGAAAACGAAGCGATTTGACAGACTTTTCCGGGTAGAAATAATTGAAGGATTTAAATTAAGGGAACTTTCCGAAAATAATTCATTCATTATGCATGATCATGGAAAAAATGCATTTGTGATAACTGTTTTAAACGTATGTCATTCGTAATGTTACATAAGTGCGGACATAAATTTTGAAGGAAATTAAAGGTTAGTGCATATAAAGACTCTTAAAGTGTGGATTTTACTAATTATGCTTAAGCGAAAGTTCTATGCAGAAAACGGTTTAAGTCCACTTCCCAGATTGTACAAGAGGGATGGTAAACTTTTTCCTTCCTGATGTACTATTTTAATGGAATAAATATATATTTATAATTAATTGTTAAACAATTTCATAAGCACCTATAATAATGCATAAAATGTGTTAAAAGTAAAGCGTACTTTTTGTAAGGCGTATTTTTTAAAGCGTATTAAAATGCTTTAAGATTCAGGAAATAAGCGTGATTTTATTTTAAATACCTACAGAATTGGATTTTATGATGTCTCTTTTCGATTTCTTCCTGGCTGGTTCGGAAACCACGAGTGGGACCTTGAGATGGTCACTATTTGCCGTAGCCTGGAATCCTGAAATACAAGAGAAAATTTATCAGGAGATTCAAAATGTGGCAGCCAACCGCCAGGTGACGCTGGCTGATAGACCTAAGTAAGTTTCTCTACAGAGATATAATTTGAATAATATGAGGAAAAGGGGTTTACAATTATATTTAATTATATTTGTAAACAATATATTTTTACATAAACAACAATATATTTTTATTCATTGATAGTATGCCCTACATGGACAAGTTCTTCCAAGAGCTCCTCCGTTTCGCCAGCATCGCACCCGTTGGTGCCCCGCATGCCACCACCAAGGATATCTACTTCAAGGGTTTCTTCATTCCCAAGGATACGATGGTGATGGGGAGCAACTACGCGGCTCATAATTTGCCGGAGATTTGGGGGGATCCCAAAAACTTCCGCCCGGAGAGATTTGACGACCAGGAGAAGGTCGGGACTCGACATAAGGCTTGGATGCCCTTTGGAATCGGCAAACGCTCTTGTCTGGGGGAATCCCTGGCGAAGGACGAATTTTTCCTCTTCTTCGCGAATATAATTCAGCATTTCAAGGTGTCATTTTCCGAGGATGAACCACGACCCAAACTGGAGGCACGTCCCTTTACCGGAGCGGCAAGGGCTCCTGCCCATCATAAGATTGTTTTCAAGACTCGTATTTGAGCTTCCGCATGTGTAGTTTCTTGTCACTAAACCCGTTTAATTGCATTAAAGACAAATTTCTTGCCCAAATGAAACGGTCTCATCTCTCATATATATACATATGTAATATGTATGTATTGTGTATTATAAATATGAGACCTCGTACATGCACTGATAAAATGTTTGTTTGCATTGCTGCCGCAATTGATGAATAAAACATGTTTATTAGCTAAAAAAAATTTCGTTTTCCACAAACAATTTTTATGTATCGTACATTTCAATAATGTTTGCAAATTTTTAAATTTCAAAATTCATACAAATCGTTTTTGTACATATACAAAAAAAATTCTGTTCGGCGATTATGCATACAGTAGAGTGAGTAGACTTTAACAAATCTCTTCATGCCAACGTTACTTTTCATGCCCTTCGTATACGAATATTATACGAATAAAGAATTCGTATATACATTACATGTATACATGTATATAATGTATGTACATATTTAATGTTCTGTACATTTAAGTATGTATACTACAACAACCTTTCATATTTTAATCTCCCGTCCTAATAATGATTTTTCCTAGTTGGCAGTCTCTTTTTGCTTTCTTCCTTTGAGGTTTTTACTATTTATAGAGAGATCCCGCCATGTATTCAGTCGATTCTGTCTATAACGGTTTACCAAGATGTATAAATGTGATTGACCGTTATATTCAAAAACTGTTATATGTAGTGTACATATATGTATTAAATGTTCCATATAACAACCATTTTTGACCTCCCCTTCAGAGTTGTTGTAGCAAGAGTCCACTGTAAAGAGACTTATTATAGAGAGATTCCACTGAATTTATTTCTCTCTCTCTCTCTCCCTAGGTCTTCTCATAACGTTTTGGAGTTCCATTTTTAGAGGACTAAAGATAAGACTTTGGAAGTATAGCTATATCCTTACGTAAGTCAACAAAGTTGCACATGCATTTGTATGCTGCAAATTCACACAAAAAATTCACCCTTCAAGGTCAAATAACACAGAAAGAAAATTAAAAATCTATTATAAGTATAGTATACATAACCCAGACCCATATGACAGTATGATTATCAGGAATGCTCTTGAGATAACTATATCTTATATATATATACACACAGTATACACACACTCATTGATGTCCACATGATACAGTGTACTGTTCAGCTCATCTGTCTTTCCTTGAATTGTCTCATTGCCGGTGTATATATTTTAGATTTAATTGTACGAGTGCCGCCAAACAGCACTCACTGAAGTTCACAGACTGCCAAGTTTTAATTTTCATATCTTCAAAAAAAACCAGAAATGGTGTACATTATTTTAGCCGTCGTTATACTTGTTGCCTATTTATTGTTTTGGAATCGGCGACCCAAAGAACTCCCACCAGGTAAAATTTCCAAGATCAAATGTCTTATTATACGGGATTTATAGTTGTGAACGGAACCAAATATTATTATAATTTTTGGATGCGCCAAAAACTGTGATAAAAATAACGGAAAAATGTCAGAGTGCATATCGACGTTTATTATACACTTTAATTATAGGTCCACCTAGAATTCCATTGTTGGGCAATCTTCACCAGGTGGGAATTGCGATTCATGAGGCGGCGTTGAAGAACAGACACAAATATGGTGATATTCAAGCTTATCAAGTTGGGTTGAACTGGTGATTACTATAGTATACAAAATTTCGCCCGTTCAATTTTTTTTACCACAGTCTGTAGTCTAATGTTTTTTAATGTTATACATTTCTGAAGGTAAGGACAAATTCATGAAAAACCTTCGAAAGGATTAATTTATTATTATTCAAAATTAAAGGGGAGTTATTCTAAACAATCCCGACGACATCCGCGAAGCCTTTAATAAGCCCGAAATGTCCGGTCGAAGTGGATTCAACGTTTTTTTGGATGACAATATGGAAAACGTCAATTACGGTTAATATTAATTTTCACATTTGGCCTAAAGCATGAGCTAAAAGATGTAATACGCTTTATATATACATGCATATATATAAACATTTATATAGAAATCCTAATTTATGCTTTTTTGGCAGGATTGGCAAACAGCGTTGGGGACAAATGGCACCATCTCCGCCGCTTCACCTTGAGAACTCTCAGGGATTTCGGCGTAGCCAAGCTCACATCGGAAAATATTATTTTGGAGGAGGCCAGCCAGTTAATAGAGGAATTGCGGGAGAAAGTGGGACAGCCTTTGAGTACAGACAAAATGTTTAATATCTCTGTCTTCAACGTCATCTGGAGCACCCTGGCCGGGGAACGTCATGCCCACGATGACAAACGCTTTACCAACTTAAACCTTCTTTTGGATAAGTATGTTAGGAGCAACAATTTTCTATACAATTAATTAAGACTAATAATATGTATAATTAATTACGTATAATGAAGATTAATCTTTTGGCAACACTGGATTTCTTTATATTGTTTGCATTTTAATTTCCTTGGGAATTTTAAGATTATTTGCCTCCATCGGAACTCCACTCCTGTTAGTGTTTTTTCTCTTCCCCAAAATGGTGGACTTGAGGAACAAATTTCCCTGGCTTTTCCCCAAAACCCCAGCCGGGGCTTTGAGGGCGGATCTCTTCCGTTTCTTCAAAGAAGTGATCGAGGAACATCGACAGACGATACAGAAGGGACAGCCCCGTGACTACATCGACGCACTGATCGAGGAAGCTGAAGAGCACAAGGAAATTGAAGGTTTGTTCATTTCAAGTTTTTGTAGGCGTCCGTTGTATTATCTGTAATTATGCTTACGTATGTAATTATGCATGTAATTATGCATATGTATATATGTAAATATGCATATGTATATATGTATATTTACATATTATGTAGGTACGCTGAATTTCCAAATACAAAGCGGTTTAATCTCATTTCGGGGGAGATTGAAAAATAATTACAAATTGCATAATCATTTGGCAGCTCTAATTGATGCAACCAACCCTCATGCTTAAAATATGCGTTAAAATATACGCTACTAAAACATTGAATGATTTTTTTGAAAAGGCCTATATTTGCTCCGTTTTTTTCCCTCTTTTATTCAAAATCGTTTCTGAAGATTTCCCAAACAAATTTTTTTGAGCTGTCACATACTAACCATTAAAGTAGAAATTTGATGAAAATAATACTAAGGCGTAATTTGCTTATCTCCATACTCATTACATAAAAGGCAGCAATTCATAAGCTTTTAATACAACAATAATAATAATACTAAAATATGTATCATTAATTTCATAATAATATGATAATGCTTAAATTATATTAATATGTAATACTACTAAAACACTAAATTTTAAAGTACCATAATATTAAAAATACTAAATATTCATTTAATAATAATATAAGAGATGATGAGTGATGAAAATAAATTTAAAAAATAATTATATCCATCATACAAATTGTATACGTATAATACATAATGTAATCCAATGGAGAAATAACATTTTTGGGAATTTTGTGCAAATTTTTCTTTAATGTATTCTAACGGAGATTTGGATGTTTTAAAAATATAAAGAAATGGATCTTCTGGTTGCTCTTTTCGATTTCTTCCTGGCTGGTTCGGAAACGTCAAGCACGATGTTGACGTGGTCACTCTTCGCCATAGCCTGGAATCCTGAGGTGCAAGAAAAACTTTATCGGGAGATCCAGAACGTGGCAGTCAATAGCCAGGTGACACTGGCTGATCGACCCAAGTAAGTTTCTGTATTGAAATGTGGACTTTATTGAGGCTTCTAACAGTTTTCTGACTGATATCATTGATATAGACCAAATCAATTATAAAAACATGTGTATATAAAACATGTATAAATATATGAGATCATAATGATATGGTAGATTTGGCGTTTACAAAATTTTAATTTGTGGTCGTCTATTTTTATATGAATATAAAGTATGCCCTACATGGACAAGTTCACGCAAGAGCTCCTCCGTTTTGGTAGCATCTCACCAATTGGTGTCCCTCATGCAACCACCAAGGATATCTACTTCAAGGGTTTCTTAATACCCAAGAATACAAGCGTGATGGGGAACATCTACGCAGCGCATCATTTGCCGGAGATTTGGGGGGATCCCCGAAATTTTCGTCCTGAGAGATTTGAAGACCAGGAGAATGTCGGGACCCGCAATAATAAAGCCCGGATTCCCTTTGGAATCGGGAAGCGCTCTTGTATAGGAGAATCCCTGGCCAGGGACGAATTTTTCCTATTTGTCACAAATATAGTACAAAATTTTAAGGTTTCCTTTCCCGAGAGCGAACCTCGGCCCAAAATGGAGGCAAGTCCCTACACGGGAGCGGCAAGATCGCCTGTGCATCATAAGATTGTGTTGAAGACTCGCCTTTAAATTTCCACCAAGCAGATCCTGTTGTTCACTATATCCGATTACAAAAATAAAAACTTAATTAATACGTAATAACGCTTGATGTCAACGCTACTTTTTTATAACGTTTTTCTCATTTTATTCTTCCGCTGCGGTTTAAGTAAGGAATTTTGAAGAAAGGATTCTA
>JAQGBT010003056.1:0-21130 GCA_034698585.1 Disparrhopalites patrizii | reverse complement strand
CCATTGGTCTGGTCCGAACTGTTGGACCAGACCATTCCAAGAATTTTTGGACCAGACCAGACCATGCCCAGCACTAGCGTGTACAGTGTACGTATTACTTATACACACACATACATAGTTTGTGAGGAAAATATTACTGTGGATAGGTTTATATCGTGAGCAAAACTACTGGCAAAGACAAAATATTTAATAAAGAGAAATGTGGTATCAGTTGGCCGGGACTTGTCTAGATCACAAAGATTTGGAGGGTGTTATTCTGAAAAAGTTATTCCAGCAACACAGACGAGAGTGTACTCACGTCTTAGTATTTGTGCAAGAGAAAAACTGTATACATATGTTGTATTGAGTTTTGAACTCGGCAGATGAAACGAAGTTGTGGTTTTATCGTAATAACAAAAGCAATAAGAGTATTTCTTTTCCCGACTCATCCTATAATAATATCCTGGGTTTGGAAATGTCTACTGTCTTTTTAATACTTTCATAAGAAACCATGTTTTGTTATCTATACATCCGTGGGTATGTCAGTTAATGTGGGAGGGACGGATTAGTGAACACGACCGCAAATGCCTGAGTTAGAACAATGTAATGAGTTAGATGTTTGTGAAATAAAAACCATGGACAGACTTACGGTGAAAGCGTTGTTGAGAACGTCACTTTTGGGGATTGTGGGGGAATTACCGAAGATACATGACCCATTGGTGGTATTATTGATACGGATCTTACAGTCGGGCTGCCAGAATTCCTCCAAGGTGAATTGTCCAACCTGACCTCGATTTTGAGAGGAATGTATGAGATGGTAAACCATCACCTCGTCTGGCACGGGCTTAGCTATAAACAAAAAAGGAAAACAAATAGTGTGGTGAATATATGTAATATATGTACAGAGTACATACATGTACATAAAAATAACATTAAACTTTTGCTTCCGTCGTCTAGATAAATACATTGAGATACGTCTGCACTGTCTACGAGGGAAGTATACGAAATCATATTAGACTTGAAAGTTTACTTTTTCAGTAGATAAAGCCTATAGTTATAGTATATTATACATTACTTTTCGTTCAAACTTTTCCCGTCATTTAAGACACTTTAAAAAAGGCGTCGTTCGCCTCTAGAGTTTGACCCAGGAAAAATTGTCTGCCTTAAGTATGGGCGTAGGACCCACTACCGTGCATGTGTAAAGCTTATGCACTTTTACATACATATGTAGTTGTGGTCTATATAATGTAATAGCTTTGGTAGTAACAAGCTAGGAGTAAAATCCCAACGGCAAACTTTCTTTTGCCATTGTAGTTTGCACGTATGTTCATGTGCGAGGTAGCTATTATCTATTAAGTGTACGTAAATACGCCTCCAATATATTGTTTTGCATTTGTACAAAGGTTTTCTCCAGCAAGCAATTTACTATTTGCATTCTTTGAAGAAAAATTACGGAATATTTATGGGGACATTTATAGGATGCATTGCCATTACATTTGTAGGTTGTTTGTAAAATGTGTCATTTTGCCATTGTCCGTTTAAATGGGGCTGTGTATGAGGTCGACCGGAAGTATTTTTTTCAAATGAGAAAGGAGTGAAAGAGTTAAAAGTTACAACATCCTTTGCCTACGGTTTTTATTGTTTAAAATCCGTGGTAATGCCAATAAGGGAACATTTCTTAGCACGGAGATGTTGCTTACGATTGTGCACGTTTCCCGTGTCATTAACTGCGAAGCATGTGACGTATGTTAGTTATTTCCGAAGTACAAATTGTAGCAGTCATTATTACTTTGTGCACACGGAAGACCTACAGATCCACAATATCCAGAGCTTCGCTCTCTTCATGTAACGTTCCTTTCCAAAGTTTGTGTCTACCGGTATGTGAGATATTTGTCTACGCCGTTTGTATTCCTCTAGAACCGTGTTTACTGTTGTTTACAGACGTGCAAATTGCGCTTTAGGAAATATTGGATACCCTGGGAGTGTAAAAGTACGCATTATTTTTATATTGCATTCTCGGTTTTACTAGTAAGTGGCTTTATTTTCTGTTATGAGCGCTTGTGATTCCAGGAAATCCGCGCAATGGGATGACTTCAGTAGACAACTAGACATAGACACGCACGTGGGTGGGTGTTTTACAGTTACTTGACATTGACATTTTACTACCTTTGAAAAGTACGTGAGAAAGTTTTCTATACTCTAAATGTCTACACTCGATTTGTGATTTAAAGTAAACGCAACGATGTTAGCACGAGAAGTTGTCAGAGCATGGGGTACTGCCTAGACTTTTGAGTTGTTGCGCACATCGCCTCTTTGTATATAACATCACTCTCGTAAGGGTTGACCCGCTCGGGCATTGTTGCAATAAAATTGGTACGTGCTGTGTATGTAGTACATGTACTACTTTGATTGCATAAAGTTATATTATTAAAGAAAACTAACGTCGTTTCAATTTGGGAGCGAATTTGGGAATCAAAGCTTTCGATAGCTTCACTCAGTGTTGTGGTCCTGCAATTTTACTTGTCCAAAAGGAATCACTTACCATAGTAGTAAAAAAAAAAAAGAGTTACAAGACAGCGTACTAACATTTGGTGGCTTCATACAATACTTGAAACCCAAGAAAGCGGCATAGCTTGTTTCTTACATTAACTGGTCACAATGGTATTGTCAGTTCAGATGAGAATAAGGGGGAAGAAATCTTCCTGCGGAAAAAATTCCTATTCTTATACGCTAGTAGTTGTAGCGAGCACACGTAAAAGGTAACAAGTAACAATTGTTGTCGAAGAAGACCAAAGATGTGAATTGATCGTTAGGAAACTAGCTAATACTACTTGTGAGGAACTGTTGCACTAATACACATTATGCTGTAAATAAAGTTGCTCAATTCAAGAGAATGTCTGTGCGAAAGTAAGGCTTTCCGAAAGCAGATTATTTTCTCGCTTTTTTGTCTGCTGAATTATTTTGTGGTGAGTTTGACTACACGAATTATTTATGAGGTAGAAATGATCTCATAAAATGTGCAATGACTTACGAGATCCGTTGCCTTTTGGCGGACTTGGTGGTTGTTTGAGGCGTACAGCAATGCCCCAGTGCGAACTTCGACAGTTCCTCACTTCGAGGATGTCCCCACTTCGAACGGTCCTCATAAAAACTTTATAACTGTCAGCGTCAAACCAGTCGGAGACACGGTCGTAGCTGTACACCATACTGGAGGTGGATGAAACTTTGTGAAAACTATTGTTTCTATTGCTTTCCTTCATTTTTCCTGTTGTCGGATTGTTTCACCGTCTGTGTAGTGTAATGTTAGGACGATTACTGGTAATGATGTGAGAGATTGTCCTCGTTGGAGTTAGTCGTCACTTGCTAATACTCCTTCACTTGGTGCAAAGACCGCTAGGATGGATAGGGTTCAAATAATCTCGGCGGTGAGCAATGCGGGATTGGAGAGTTCCCTAAGCAAGTTGTTGCGGGAACCGTCTTGAAAGCAGGAGGCGCCAAAGAATATACTATACGTACTTTTTATTCGGCATAGTACAGAAACTGATCATAGCTTTGTGCTCGTGATTGCGATAGATATCACATGCATGCTGTGTTCGCAGGCATAATTGTTATCCCACTGGACGTGCCGGAAATAAAAACTTTCAGGGTCTCGTGAGCGGGATAAAAGTTATCAAACAAAGTCAGAACAGTGGACTTCTAGGTACTCGTAAGACTTTTGTATTTTATCACCGAATTGTTCAAAACCGCACACGTTCCCGTAATATTCAGTGGCAAAAAGCAAGTCTCTGTGCGTTTTTGTGATGACAAATAGTTCTCAGTTCACAGGATGTCTTCTTTTCTTGCCTTCCTCTCTTTCATTGGAAAATATAATTGTCTTCAAAGATATATTCTAGTTTTGTCCTTTGGTCTCGCAAACTTATTTAAAAGGTCAAAAAAGTTGTAAATAATTTTTGACGTAGGTCCCAAGCGTATAAAATGACTGTATTCACCCAAAAGCTCGGCGTAAAGGTTTTGTTGGCGAGTGAAAAATATAAATGAGTGCGGAGGAGCGATGTGCTTCTGTGGAAGCCTCGTCTGAAACTGTCCCTTATATATTGTATGTGGAGTCTGTTTTGTACGCTCATTGGAACACAGAAAGCGGTGCGTGTTTACCCACGGCCTCTACTACTACTACTGCGTTTACTACTCAACTACTCACTCACTTACCTCTCAACGTCTACAAAATACAGGATGACAGGCCGTGCTCTGAAGAGAGGTTAGATGCAGTTTTCCTCTCCTCGTTTTTGCTCAATCCATACAGGGTGTTAATTCTCACTTTTTCTCCAACCAGTACAAGAGGATCAACATGTGATGCTACCGAAGCTTGGAAAAAGGGTTTCCAGATCTGTCTTGAGTTAGTTTCGGAACTAGTTCTCGTTTTCTATATTGCATTTGCCTCAAATGGAACAAATTCGTGGTCATAGGTTTTCCTTGAACTCACAGGAATTTATCAAAACAGCTTGCGCGAAAACTCGGTTTTGCTCATAAAACAATTTTACTACTCCAAGTCACAACAATGTGACTGTCTGTAATCATTGGTGCTAACGAAGATTTGTCTTTCTTTTGGCACTACATAAGTAGATAAGTAATCTGTTATCAGTTATCACTAGTCAGCTGCATAAGGCAATACCATTAAGATGAAATTAGCTGTGTTGCTTGCCGTAAGTAAATAGTGAAAAGTGCATTAGAAAAAGCTCATTCTGAAGTTTAACATTACACTCCCCGTTCACTCATTCTCAGTTGCTTTATGAATCATTGCACCGCGTGAGGTCATACAGGAAATGCAACGAAGTTTCGCAACACCCTGCACATTTATTTTGGTGTATTCAATGATTTTTCAAACATGCTGGTTGTATTATTATTATTATCAGCGGCAGTATTTTGCCTTCAGACTATGTATACATGTGCATTGGAGAACTGTTGCACTAGGGGAAAAGCTTGCAGTACTTGCCATGTAAAACAGTTTTGAACAGAAGTACTTACTTCATAAAAATGTGGACTCTAAAACCTCTTGCGTTTGTATATAAATATATACATACATGGATGCAGTGGAAACTTGAGTTGAGAACTTATGTCTTTCTGAAGGATTATAATGGCAGTGTGCAGCACCCTAACCCCACGAGTTTTTTTTTGTTGCTTTGTGGAAAAAGTGCATACACGCACATATATAAAGACCCTAATAAGTCTATTCTCTGACAGCATTTTAATCCACATTCCCTTTTTGCTTTCGTGCCAGGCATGCACATGTATAGATAGACTGAGTGTAAAAAAGTTTTTGGGATCTCTTTTCCTCCAAACATGAATGAATTGTTCTGTTGTTGAAAAAAGTTTTACTGAGCATAAGAGCGGCGGAGAGAAGGTGTGAGCAAAAAAAGGAAGAGGAAGAATGTTCTAAACTTTGGGATTTCTGTTTTGTGCATGATCGCATGATGGAGGCAGGGAGTGCTCAAGTCATGTGGATAATTTGTGTATGGAAGTGAAAACTAGTGTTTGTAGTGTGTACGCTGCACATTGTTTGCAATTTAAAATGTCTGTGGTTGAAGGTACGAACCGTAACGTTACGAGCCGTTATACTTTGTATGCACTATACACACGTCAAGCACTGTAGTGTGCTGGATTTTCTATTTAATCCGTTTTCTTGTGGATGAGAACATTGAATCCGGAAAACGGTTTTGAGGAAGCATTTCTTTCTACTGTTTGGTATAAGCTTTTATGGTCGACAAGGCATGTATTTCATGCATGTATTTCGGATGACATTGAAAGTATTGCTTTATTTCAAAGACGTATGGGCTAGACCCTACTGGGAGGGCTTTTGGAGTACATGTTAGCATATAGTGTTTTTCCTCAGCTGTAGAATAAGGATGGAATTGACTTTTGTTGAAAGAGGAGGACGGAATTTTTCCCACAGAATAATTATGGAGAGAGGCGACCTTACTCTACGTAAGATCGGTCTTGACTGAATTGCAGGTAACGGAATTTATTCGAAGACAAAGTAAATACTGCCGCTGCAACCCGTCCTATACCACAACGATTTCTTCGACCAAACTGACAAAAGCGTGTCTCTGTAATTTCTAGACACAAAAAAGGTTTGCTATCGTCGCATTAATGCCATGAAGACTCTAGTCACCCTGAATTAGTTTTAGCCAAGCATTGAGTGTATGTACAGGTACACTAATTGTAAGAGTTCTCCGTATGATGCATTTTTGAAAGGTCCTTCATAGCTTATCGTCGTTTAGGTGTCAAAACTGACCAAGTTCATTTTATCTTAAGTGCAGACCAGACTAACGGGGTTTTTCTGAAGGGTTTCTTATGGTCAAAGTTGACTAATTGTAAGTGTCACCAGTGGTTTCAGGTGGCCACCTGAGATAGTGACAAACGCCTTGGTTTTGTACAATATTTTATTGCGGACCCAGTAAAAGAAGGTGCATGTAGCTGCGACGAAAATTAATCAAGTTATAGCGATCAAAATTGGATAAGCGATGACATTTTTTCCGCGTCATAGTTCGAAAATCCCATTTTTCAATGAATTCACTTCCGGTTTTGACTATAAAGGGCAAAAAAGAGGCCTCCTGCATCAGTAAAAATAGGAAAAAATATGCTTTCGATACAGCATTTCATTGTGAATCTAGGATAGACATAACACTTTAAATTGGAAAAGAATTGGTGAAATTAATAATTCAATTTTGCCGAAAAATCCGATTTTTGAACTTGCCGCGGAAAAATCATTGTAGCTTATCCAATTTTTGATCGGGTGTGGATGAAACGTTTTTTATAGATCCGCAATTAAATTATGCATGGGGTCAATGCTAGTAGTTCCTTGCAGCATCGTGGGAACATAGCGCTCAGGGGATATAACGGTTAGTGGGGACATGGCTTATACCCCTAAAGATGGGTGGTTTTCATGGAAGGGGCTGGTGCTGGTACAGGAGGTGAGGAGTCACCGCAGTATATTTGCATGTCCAGGACGATTACCTATTCTCTTGGCTATATTTTGGATATTTTTTTGTAAATGTGCACAATGTAAGTACTTGCTTAAAATTTAAAAAAAGAGTGGAGCCTATTTATGGGCCACGGACATACACGTTACTTCAATTCTACTCATTCCCAAGGAGTCATTATTAAACCGCGTCTGAAAACATGATCCGAAAAATCTTTCTTCGAGTCTGTTTTTCATGACTTTCATGTTGACATAATTGTCTCTTTTAGTCTTACCGAAAAAGTGTTTATTTGACATTTTTGTGTATGAAATGATCCTTGGACCATGGATCGGCAATCCTAGACCATTCTGTGGCAGTGTAGATCTTTATATATGCATATACTATCCGAATATTATCTCACGTGGCTTAACATGCTTTTATGCATTAAGTTCACTACATCCAAGTGGATGAAAGAGTAGACGACGGGAAAAACAAAGAGGGATATGAAAAGTACGTAAATGTGGGGATGAGATTACAAACCTCATCCCACTAGATTTTGGCTCTTGTAAGATTTGCTGCATCTAACTATATATATGTAATATGTATAAGTATATGTATGTACAAACCGAAGAGAGGTAAGAAGATAAAAGACGAAAGGATACGGCGATGGCGACAGTTTGCGCTAATGGCTCCCGCCGGACAGAAAAACAAGGCTTTGCTCGAGTTGTACGTCAAACATGAAACATTTTTTTAGATATGAGGCGCGCTTCTCGTCAGGCTAAACTACAAATAATACCATTGGGCTCACTCAAATTCTTCCTATTTTAAGCTTATTGTAAAAGAGCGTTACTTCCGTACTCTCACGCTATGTTGCTACTCCGGAAATATTTTTAATATTAAGGACAAGAAAAAAGTGTTTCTTTGCGTCGTCTTCATGTACTTGTGCAACATGTTTATTTTTACCTTCCGTTTCTTTAAATTTACCTTGATGAATCATTAGTTTTATTCTGCAGAATATGCACGTGTTAGTTCTCCCACACTTGAACATTTGTCATTATCATTCTCTGGGTTAACACAGTTTGCTCTTGTGCTACATATTAGCTTTGCCAGGCGAGCGAGGAGATGGAGGTAAAATGAATGAAAGAGATATTCGGATTAGGAGAAATCATCATGTATGGTTCAGCTCGGAATAAGATAGGGTTGAGGGCGCAAATCAGATTACGTACATGATCTTGTCAAAGCGCTCTGATTGTGAGGAGCCTTTGGCTCTAGCGTGTCCCTAGTGATGTTGAGTAATTCGTAAGCCAGTGAAACATTGATGCACTTCCTCGCACGAATATTGCGTCGTTTTTTGTCCGACTTTTCTACGGGAATGGTCACATTCAAATGAAATACAATTCTCTTCCCCTTTCTTCGTTTGTCATACTCCCTTTTCCGCATCCCTTTGTCTTCTGCTCTCTGACCTTTCTGTGATCAGTTTGTCTTCATTTCATGATCTTCCTCGTTTGCTGGAAAGCAAGAGAATGCTACCGGCTAACCTTTAGTAATGGGCACGGATTTATGGGTTTATGTGTGCTGCAAGGTCCTTGTTACCACAAAGTTTTGAAGACACTTTATGGATTGTGAAAAGTGGAACTCGCTAGTAGCACATGTGGTCGTTGTAAAATATGGTCTTCCTACATCTCTTACTCGCGTATTTCACTCGTTTTTGCGCCAAGGGATTATAGCTAGGCGACCTAATGGGGATTTGAACGGGTTTATACATACGCAGTATCTCGGAGACGACCGAGAAAGAAAGAAAGCAGATCATGTATAGCGATTGCATTATTTCTTGGTTATGATATTATTGTGGAATTCCCACTATCCTACAATGGTAAGTCTCTGTAAACATATGTGCTGCAAAGGTTCGGGAAATCTTATTTAGTCTGAACTGAATTTTTCTTACTGGTTTCTTTGTAAGTGCAACTGCTTTTCGTTTCAAATTCTTTGTAATTCTTGAGTGAATGTAAGAAGTCGTCTCAGCTTTGCCGGTGGATAAATGTTCTTTCGACTTTCTTGCTAAGGCTATCAAAATTATTTGTTCATGCAGTTGGGCAAATAGTTTTCACATACATCCAGAGGCTGTTCTCACAATTGAGTATTTAAGCAAGCATTTTTTATTGGGCTAATGTCTATGATTTTTTCATTTCGCAGCTGCCTTCATTCCTTGTGCCTTGATTCCTTGATTAAAAAGGCGTGTTCCAAATAGTAAATTATATGGATAAAGTCTGAAGTATAACTTGTATTTACGTCCCGTCGTAGCATGGTGCAAACAAAATTTACTGCAACTATATAAATTAAATATATAAGGATAGAAAATTAGGAAATGTTGAAATATCGAAGACTTTGCATTGTGTTTAATAGCCCTGCGACCTCTTCTTCCTGTTGTTTTTATTTTTATGCTTGCTTGTACTTTTATTATGTTATATACTCATACGAACGTTAGGAGGCCATTCTTATTTATAACATTGTAACGCATGATAGTGCGAGTTAGTACTGACTTACATACAGAATACAAGCAATAATGATATTTTTGGGGGAAACGAGCGTTAGTTTTTTTCCGGGAATGACACCCCTGTCTAATTTTTATTTGTGCGCATTGTTTCACCTTCGATGTGATAACTAGCATGCGGACTTTTTATTTGCGAGTTTTGATTTTATAAGTTGATAGTAGATACGGTATAGAAGACTGAAACAGCTCGAACTCGAACAGTCCGAACAAGTTGAGGTAGGCTCAAGCATTTGATGAGTAATACTGGGAGGGAGAGGGAACTGGTTATAATCGCGGGTGCTGCACAAAATTGGACCACGCTCGGTGTTACAGCAAGTTACAGCAAAAAGTAATAATAGTCCCTGTAAAAAAATGACGATTTTATACAGATAGAGATGATTACAATGCATTACAAGCACCCTACTATTTTAACTCTGGTCTGGTGCGTCGTCTTACATACTGAGAAAATTGGGTGGCGTACGGGTAAATAAAGCATGTAGTGGGTGCCCTAGTTTTTGTCTCTCTTGAACGGATTTAAGTAGAAGGAAAAGCTAGGAAAACGCTGGAAGCAGGATGCAAACTGGGAAAGCTCGGTGTTAAAAAAAACGTACCAATGACTGGTTATGAACTTTGAACGTACACAAGCATCTTATTAGTAGTCTGAGACTGAAACGTTTTTTACGCACGAAATTGGCACACATTGGAGTATTTGTCTGAGATGTGTAATGACTACGTCCCCCACGCTCGTTATATGCGGTTTTAGTATTTTTTCAAGTGTTCCGGGTTTCAGTAGCTAATTGTGTGGAAGGCTTGCTACGTTGCTACCATAGTTTCCTCTTCTGTCCGTGTCTGAGGGAAACGAGAGACAATGCGATAGGGGTGGGTTTGCGAAAGAGACATCAATCCCTAGATTTGCAAGGGGAACAACACGAAGGAAAGTGACGAAAGGAAATTTTGTATTATTACGTTAAATTCTTTGGGCCAGACTGAAAAACATTCGGAAGTACTGTAGAAAAAGTGCGTGATGCACTTTAATTTAAAACATGTTGAGAGAATTTGCAGGATCGAGAATAAGTGTAACATTTTCTGGGTAGTTCAGTTTTTTTTGTGCCAGGTAGCATGGCGTAGCTGAGGTCTTTGGTCGCAGTCTGTATAAGATAGCGCAAGGGAATGAATTTCCGTTGGCGTTGGCACCCAGTGAAACGATACAGTCCGGCATTAAAGCAGTTAGATGGTATTTTTAAAACTCAACTCATGTGACGCGATATTTGCTATTTGAAATCATAATGATGAAGCATTAAACTCCCTGTAAATGGAGGGGTTACACCAATTGACATATACCATGCTGACTGTACGAATCATGACGGTTATCAGCGGTTAAAAGTCCTGCTAAATCGCCAAAAGTTGTTTACAAATCCTACGCCGCCACAGGTTTCCTAACGAGTTCCACCGCAAGGTATTGCCTAAATAAATGTCATAGTGCACCAGAAATATTCTGATTAGAAATGAGTTTATTATTAGATTTGACTAAAATACATACATTTTGGTGATAAAAATTATTTTTAGAAAATAATAACAGTAGTGTGGTACGTTTTGAAACATGATTACATGCTATAAACCTGGAATTTCATTACTGACAGTGTCGTAATTTACATGCAAATTATTTCCCTAACTGACTCGTGCCTTACACCAGGTGTCACTCAATGCAATCATAATTACATTAGCTGTGTTTTTATATTTATATTTAGAGATTTTCCTCTGTACTGTATTCTTATGTATATTGAGTTCTACAGTTCACTGTAGAATCACTGCTAAAAGTTTGAGGATTTCTGCAAAAAGTTGATTTCATCAACTTATATAGAGGTACTGTTTGTACTGACGCTACTGTGTCTCTATTTGCCGTGTTTTGGTCAGCTTAAAAACCTCGAGACAGTCAGTCTAGCTAGGGAGCCAACAAGCACATCGTGTGCAAAAAATCAAATAATATGTTAGTATCGCATGATCTCCACGCAGTCTTTTGAACTGAAGAAGTTGCTGTATGAAAGACAGAATTCTGTCAATATTTACACGGTCAAATGGAAATCATCAGATTCATTGCTCGGTCTTTTGTAATGTTATTCATTTCATACTGTCTGTCATCAGGTATAGGTATATATTGCATAAAAGGAAGTGGAGAACAAAAATACGTTGGGTAGAGGTAGAGACGGGACCCTTTGGGGTAAGGAAATTGTTTCTGACTCAATTTTTTGAGGAGTTCACATTGTATTAATGTAAACATAAACATTGTTTTTTTCTGGTGAACCAGCAGTTGCATTGGCTAAAAGAATCTTTTTACTGAGCTGCAATCTTCTACAAGTTTAAAATGTTGACTCCCATGGATTTTAAGTAAATTTTTCCTTAAACAGTTGCGTATTTTTATCTTTACCAAGGATGAGACACGAATACAAATACACATTTGCAATGTAGGAAAATTGTCCGTTGCTCAGCGGAAGATTTTTTTTACAAGGACATGAAAGGGATACTTCTCCGAAAATTTTGCCATTGGGTAGCTACAGTTATACATCAAAATGTCAATACGGATTGCAAGGTTCTGTTGGTATTGTGGATTTATTTAACGGCGGACATTTGGAATTTGTACGTAATTATGCTTTTTTCCTTCACAATGTAAAACTATGTAAATGGTGAAAATGGAAATGGGAATCTTTACGTTCACGAGGATTGCATTTAGTTTGTAGTGGTTAATGTTAATAAAGAATGTTATATGTGTTAATATGCCCTTATTATTTATTATTCCCCTCTGTTGGTCTGCATGTGTGTATGTGTAGTATGTATATGCTACGAGAGTATAACGATTCGATTTGTTCGGGTAATAACCTGAAACAAGATTTTACTTCTGCACGATTCCCATGTACCACCGGCTTTTTTTCATATTACGACCAGACATTCGTTGTTATTTCATCCATTGCCGTTGACATTGCGTACGAGTTTTTTTTCCATTCTGCAATTTATTTACGGATGTGTAATTTTGGTGCGTGTGAAGATTGGCACACAAGTTGCTTGCACAAGCGTGTAATCGCTTATTTGGGTTCTGTTATCGAAAAAGCGATACGGTATTCATAAAATAAATATGTATGTACGATGGAGTGTTGTAGTACAAATGTGTCTACTGACTACTGTATCCATACACATAATGCATCTATATTTTAATTCATGTCGTTCGGGTGCCTTGTGTTGTGGTAAGTTCTGATGATGAGAGAGTCGAAGGTCAAGAGCACGTGCATTGCACTGCATTTGATATCCGGAGAATATATTTAAAATAGCTAATAGTTCCTTGCAAAGTTTTGTTTGAATTCATGTTAGACAGCTGGTTCCTCTTGTAACATAACCAGCGTTATCACTTATCACGTGTGTGAAGAACGTGACGGGAGCACTTCGGCGGGGGGAATGGATGAAGTGGGTCGTTATGTCTTCCGGTGGATGAAAAAGTGAAATCTCTCCCACTCCTAATCCACCTACTGCCCTAGAAACAGGAGTAGGCACAGGCACGGGTGAAAGTGCGCATTAAAATCGGCATCATCCCATGTAGAGAGTAGTTTCCCCCACTCGCAACACATCAAAAGCCCCTCTGTCCCTTCTCCTTCATCAGAGCTGAGGAGGTGAAGGTAATAATCGTTTGTTGCACAGAGAAAGAAAAGTAATAAGCGTGATGAAAAGAAAAACATTCGAATTCGAAGCCGTAGAAATGGCTGGAGGGAAGATGGTAAATGAAAGAAATGAAAAAAATGCTACAGTGCCCTATCGCGGCAAACAGTTGGTAGTTGGTATTGTTTCTGCGTTTGCTTTTATTTCACTAATGATATTTGATGTGAAGCAAATGTGTTCGTAGGAAGTTTCGGAGCAATCGGTTTTTCGAAATCTCATTCAAGGCTGAGTTCTCCTCCAAATGTGGGTGCTATCACTTTGTGTGCTAGTGTAAGGGCACTCCAATGTCATTTGTTCAACCCCTGGATAAATTGAAATCAAGAATTTGAATGCAGTCGTCATATTGAATACATTATTTACAACTATGTACATGCATGGTAGTAATCAAATTGGGTTTACTGTTGTGTAATTACGCCTGTGTTCACGAGTATGTACAAGATTACTTCCTTGATAGAAGCGTCAAGAGAACAATCAGATGAAAATCTGTTTGCACAATACTACCTGCAGATTACGTGTACAAATACTTTAAACCCACTAGAAAATATACACTTCCAGGAATGCTAGCTGCAAATATGTCATGAGTGTTATTGACACGAAAGAAACGTGTTTTATCTCCAGTGACTCCCAGATGATCAAAATTAGGTTAAAGCCGATGAGAGTTTGTTCACAACAAACTGTTTTAATAAGTTTTCTAAATTTTGTTTTTTTGTGATTTACGTTAGACTATTGTTCGGAGCATATTATTACGTCATATTTAAGTTTCAAATTCCGATCGAGACGAATCATACCGAAATGCTGATGGATGGCAGGACTGCCTTGGTTCTCCAGAACATTGGATTCCAGGGAAATCCAATGATTGGAAAATCGCACGAGGCAGTATTTGGAGGCGAAATAGTTTGGTACAGTTACTGGGGCACCACTGAGATTCATGCATAAAACTTCCATCTCACATCACTTTCCCCTCATTTGCGCCACAGCTTCTCAAGTTCCCTCTGCTATGACGTGCCATGAATAGAGTTTAATACTGGGAACTCGCTTACTTTTCAACCCCATGTTTTATTCATTAATTCTCGTAGGAAGGATTCGCTTCTACTAATTCATACATAGTAATGCACTCACCTGCGGTGAAACTTCTTTTCCATTTATTATCAGTATTATTACCCGAGCAGTCCAGTGCCGCAAAGTGAACTTATCCAGAAGGTGAGGAAGAGAAGGTGTGACTAATGACTGAACTACTCTACTGACATTGCACTAGCTGATATTTAGAAATTGAAATGAATTCTCGGAAGTTTTCGTATTTCCCCTTCACGTAGGAAGAGTGTAAAATGGGTTTTGTCAAAAAAGGCGAACGCGGCAGCATTTTCTCATTAAAAATGATTGTTGCATCAAGTATGTTGGAGGTGTGCATTATTGCATTTGTGGATATGACCTTGTGAATGCATACCGATGTTTGAAGTAAACACTACCTCCGTCGTAATGATTGACAAAAGGGTCGTCATTCACTTTTTGCCCTGGGGTGACAGAAATAAGTAAGTGAACTTTTTTGAGGTAACTGTGTGTATAGTTTTACCTAGGATTGCTGATTCACGACAGAAAAAGGAGAACGTTTTTTCCGGAGAATTTTTTTTATTCCATTCGCAATTTGCTTTCGCATAGAAGTGAATATCTTGGAAGAGGGTCACGTGCAGTTGTACGTGTTCAACTGTTCACGTTCTTTGAACCGGAATCGGTTTCAAAACTACAAAGACGTTTCCAGTCGAGAGCCGCCCATCCCCTCCTATTAATTTGAAGTCAGCTCACCCAACTCCTTTCATAATATACGGTGGACTAGGTGCAGCTTCCGAAGCGAGGGAATCGATTCTTTGAGAAAAACATTCTCTCCCCCTCCGCAAAGACCTTGACGTGTGTTTTGCGAACGATTACCTCTCCAGGACACCCAGGCACCGACAGATGATGGGGCGACGTGAGCATGTGATAATGGTATACCTACCCAGTTTCAGCCCGTATACCATTCTTTCCCTGCGTTTGCATTATTAATGCACAGCATTATTAGCGTTTACGAAATTTGTTGTCCTCGCGCCATCCAAGAATGGTTACAATGCATCCCTGTGTATTAGTGACTTGTTTGTTGCGTAAAATCAACCGTTCCCGTGCATTGGAAAGGGGGCTTTTTTATTTTATGAGCGAGCTATGACAAGTGGGAGGGTGTTGTGTTGATTATTCTGGTGATAAATGCATAATCCTCTTCGTAAGGATACTATGGGTAATGGGTACACAGTGCACTCACTCGAAAAGGCGGAAAAGAATGGGAAAAAATGCCAACAGTCTCGTGAGGAAAATTATTGAACAGATTTCGAAAACAGTAATAATAATAAGTAATGTATATATATATTATATATACATATAAATAATAATCAACTAATTTTATAGTTTGAAAATGCGGGTTAGTGTCATGTGTTCAATGTGTGAATCATTTTGCATGTTGCTGTGTTGAGGCAGGCAATTTTTTTAAACTAAAGGCGATTGTCCACTTTTATTCTCGTCACACAAGAGATGAACTGCCGATATTAGTTCGCGGTCTTTTCTTGCACTAAAGCTAATTATTGTTGTTATTGTTACTAGCGCTATATTTTCGTTATTGGGTGTGTAAGGCAGTGGGTATTCAACTAGGAATTCCATTATCAGTCGATTATTAAGTATCGGTATCGGTTTAAAAAAAATGGAACGATCACGATACTAATTCTATTATACGTATCGTTGGGATGTTGGGCATCGTTTAAAAAAATCAAGCGATCACGATGCTATATACAATACTATGTGTCGTGATATATCGTTAGGTATCGTCTCGTTGGTCTCGGACTAGAATCCCTAGTATTAACCCTTTTGTTTATTATTGTGGTGGGTGTTACTACTGTGCACGTTGTCCTCCGTGGCATGATAAAAGAAATATAGCTGAACATGCAACTGCTCCTCTAACCACTAACATTGGCCACATGGTAAAAGCGTTCCAAGCCGAAATTTCTTTCACACGTTCACCACCTTGGGTTGAGTAACTACTAAATATGCAAAAGATTTGGGACAGTTCGACCCACGGCGCGGGAGAAAGAATTTTGAAATTTAATTTTTCAAAAACATACCAGTAGGGGGTAAGGGGTACCCTTATTACACCAAAATTTCTTATATTGGTTTTAGCATCGGCGGAAAGAGCGAGACAAACGGCGGAAACGAGAGACATTCACTACATATGGCGCAAGAGCCATGGGCGATCGACCTAAATTATGTCCAAGCCAAGGGTGGCAACCATGGAATGGTCGAAATGGAAGTTCCCGTCATGTTAAATACCATAAGAAATTTTGGTGTAGTAAGGGCCTCCCTTTGGTATAATGTTTTTGAAAACGAAATTTTCAAAAATATTTCTCCCCCGCCGTGGGTCGAACTGGCCCACGGCGTACCTAGGATTAGGTACGCCGATTAGGTAATCTTTTTCATTTTTAGTAGTTGTAGTTACCCTAGGTGGTGAACGTGTGAAAAAAGTTTCGGCTTGGAACGCTTTTAGCATGTGGCGTATGCTACTTGCTAAAGTATAGTAAGTATATAGCATGTGATACTGACTTCTCTCAACATCACTTGTTATACTTCTGTCTTCCTTTTGTGCATATAGTTATAGTTAGTTACCCCATTCTGCTGCTCTGCCGTCCATGCTCAACAAATGCGAGACTTCTCACTAGCGGAGTGCGAATGTGGGTTTAAAAATAACGTTGGTCTTGACTTGAGGGACGTAGAACGATACACACACGTATGTTAATCGTTAATACTATGTTTTACTACGGCGAAAATAAATTCTAATGGAGTTCCCAAGCCTTTTCAATCCTATACGCACATTACAGTTTGTAGTAATTCCCACTTTTTCGTGGAACACATTTACAGCTTGTTTGTTGTGAATGAAAAAATAGCATGTGGAGGATACGTATGACGACACTATTCATGAGGAAGACGCAAGACATAGCATGAAGAAGACATTTTTTTTGTTAGTGAATGTATCCGGATTGCTGAGGTTATTGGATTAGTTTTCATATTATGTGAAGCAGCGTGTGCTGCCTGAAGACCCCTGAAGGTAATATACACCATGGATGATGATGACGTCCTAGGTACTAATAGAGGGAAACAGAAATTAATGGGCTTTCAAATGGAGGACGTGGACCTTCACGGGGATACGGGAAAGAGCAAACTATATAGTAGGTATTTCCCTTTTCTCCTTTATATTGTTTTTCATCACATAATTCAGAGCTCTTTTTAGATGTAGCCCGGGTCGGGATAAGCAGTAGGGGGGGGGATGATTTTGAAACTCGGATCTTCCAATATAGTACAAAAATAATAATATTCCTTAAAAATAATATTCTTTGTCCAATATATGTACATATAATATATGTATTATTATTTATAGGGTGAGTGCGCCTAAAGGTGACAGTTACCCTGAACGTGACAAAAAGACAAACGTTCTGCGTTAGCACTAAGCACAAATTATGGACAAGTATTAGTTTTTGTATGTAGCAAGCAGCAACATTCATTCTGATGTCATGCATAAAAAATCATGTTATTGTTGGCGCGAAATTCTAATTTCTTGTTCAACTCGCCCGTCAAATTTTTAAATTTCTGTTACGAAATTTCAAGATTTCTTCCAGGGAATAGTGAATAGTTTCCACCAGAACCAGCTCATATTTGACGAATGCCATTCTACCTTTATAATTTGCAGTTTTGTCCTTCGTCGAAACAATCCTTTAACTATTCAGGAAATATTTACTATAGAAGAAGTGAAATTTGATCGTAAGAATTCATTGCCAACTTGTATTTTATTTTGGGGAGATTTTTGTATTGAGCCTTTGTATATTGGTACAATTGTTTACATAGGCGTCAGGAAAACCCATATGAATCATAATTTGAACATGTACAAGTAGTCACCTTTAGGCAAATCGATATTTCTGACTTGCGAATATTTTTATTTATTGCTCTGCTATAAATAAGTTAGAAAGGTTGAAAAACACATAGTGTAAATGGCATTTCAGTCCATTCGAATTTTGAAAAGAAATAAAAACCCTCGTAGACGCAATTTTAGAAAAATGAATTTGTTTCGAAACTACGTCACCTTTAGGCGCACTCACCCAATTGGTATTATCGATGCAAGCATGCTTTTGCGTATCATTCATCGCTTCGTCCCGTTAATACGAGAGAGAATAATGCACGCACGAAGAGACGCCTGTAGTGAAGGGGTCGAGTTTGCGCTACACTAAGGCCAAAGATTAATACAAAGCTACTTCTATTTTTATGCTATACATACTACATACAGAAGTTCTTTTAAATATTTCAGATTTTTTGTTTTAAGAATGGCAGCTTTTTATTTGGTATCGTGTTTTATGGCTGTCTAAATGTAAAGATTACAGATACGAAAAAGGGGTTCATACAAGGCTCCATATACATAATGCATGTATTAGATGTGAATGGTTTCGAAAAACTCAATCGTCTTTCAGTCTCTCGCAAGTGTAAGGGAGGAGGAGAACAAAAGATACTTCGTAAGTTGATCTCTGTCGTTTTCATTGACCTTGGTGTTCACTACGTGAAAAAAGGGGTTAGATTAGCCGATGATGGATAATTTGAATAGTTAATTGGCCGGTGTTACAGCTCACATGGTAGAATTGTCACATACTATGTTGTTGGCTATTCACCGGAAACGCTTGAGATGTATGGTAATTGATTTCCTCTTTGTTTTCGTCTCTTGTATTTTCCGTTGGTGGCAGAGGGAAAGAGAGAAGATGGGCTACTTGTTGCTGATGAAAGAGTAGGAAAAAAAAATCAATGTGGGCGTGCATCGTACCCGCCAAACTCCTACAAGGAAAATCTTTTCCCTTTCTCCTCGCAGCTTTCTTTCACTATCGTCGTATTTCTTCTCGTGTAGAAGAATTTTCCCTGGAAGGTGGGAAGAAGGCGGAAGGTACGTGGAAGAACAATTCAGTTCGATTCCACACAATGCTTCCAGCAGTATTATCTCTATTCTACTCCCGTTTGCGATATACATTCACTTTTGAGCTGATTTTTTCTATTCTTATGACCGAAGGCTGTTGGACATGAAGGGACAAGTTCTCGTTGAAAGCAGCGTTGAACACACCTCGAAAAAAAAACTGCACTTTTGCAAAATCCAATGAAATGATCGTTTCACGTGATTTTCCAGGGGGTCTGTTAGATCACTTTTTATGGGTGTCGTTATTATTTAGTGACATGAAAAAAGTCATGACGTAGCGATTCGGAGCATTTTGGTTTCCGACAGGTTTTAGAATGGTAAAATACTCCATCTGTTCTCATTTCATTTTTGCCATTTTTCCTGACGATTATGGATAAATAGCCGAAACAAGCCAAGCAATTTGCAGTAAGCTATCACAATTTCTCGGATTATTATGGTGGACTAGCACATCAACGCATTCGGTGTATCTTTTATTTATGTCTGCTGACATCCTTTACATCAACATCAACGCATTTACTTGCTAATGCTTCCGCTTTAATTGTACCTTCAAATCCAAAGCCAACGGTGTAAAGTTGTTTGCATTAAAATACATATATTTTCTTCTTGCATATGTCGCCTGTATAATTATAATTCGTAGCGACAAGTTAAAGTTGCAGCTCCATGCATGTGTGTACATATAATTACAGTTTATTAAACACAGTCAAGAGAAAGTTTAAAATGACTTTGAATGTCTGCAAATAAAAAAAAGTAAATGTGGTTTGGATGGGATGACAGCGTGAAAAATGTGTATGAACATATGAAGTGAATTTCTCTGGAACAAAAAAATCCTTTCGTGGTACAATGTATGAATGTAATACCATGAAACTGAAAAGGAAAAAAGTTACTGCAAGGCAAACATCCTTTTCCAGAACTAGTTCGAATCAGTTTGTATTCATTTGTTCGGCCAGGCTGTGAACCCTGTCGTCGAGTTATGACAGAGCTGACGTTTTTTCCTCCTAAATCCTTTGCATTAATGAATCTTGTCGTATGTAATGAGAGTAATTGATCCGCGTATAAAATGCAAAGCCCATAGCCAGGCTAATTGGAGTAATATCATTATACTAGTTGTGCCTACGTTTGATCGTGCCAGTTGAGATGCACTGTGTGCATATATGCATTGTGGATTTAATATTAAATGTATTAAACATGGATATTTCATGACATATTTGCTTGAATCAGAAAGACGCCGCATGGCGCTTGAAAAAGCATGTGGTTGTAGAAACGTCATGCAACTTTAATAAGATTAAATACGTGTATGTCTGTATGTATTATGTGTACACGGTAAATGTTCTTGAAGCTTGGACTACTTTTTTGCGCTACTATACATACCGTGCCTGTTGCTAACTTTTTTTTCATTTACAACTGCATCATCCCAGTACTTGAAAATAGAATGACGTGGGCTCTCACTTGGACAGTCTTTTGCGGGCAAATCCGTCTGTGTACTTTGTGGTGGACTTTTATTATTCAAAAGCGCAGTCACAGGTTGCATTGCTGCAGGATCTGTTGGTTGGTATAATTGTTATACCTAATTATTACGAATGGGAGACAACGTCAAAAGTTTTGATGCTCCGTAATTATTGTTATTATATATATATAATGACATATTTCAAGTTGGAGGTAACTTTAAACATTCGAGGTCATGTTATGGAACTAGCCGAAAGTGAATTTCTAGTTGTGTTGTGATTTGTGATAGCTTTACCTCCTTGTTTGGAGGTGCATATTCACATTCACATGCGGAAATCACGCGACAGAGTTTTTGCGGGGGAGAAATGCTACCTACTACATCAGCGGTGTGCAACCAGGGGGTTTCGGTCACACGGGTGACCATTACGAAATTCCAGGGTGACCATTGGCCAATGCTTCAACCATTGAAAAGTATTAGTCTGGACCTCCGAAATTTTATTTATATTC
>JAQGBT010003055.1:0-21147 GCA_034698585.1 Disparrhopalites patrizii | reverse complement strand
AAATCCAAATTCAAATTAAATGTAACTAAAACCCGAATTCAAACTAAATTTTGCTAAAATCCAAATTCAAATTAAATGTAACTAAAACCCGAATTCAAACTAAATTTTGCTAAAATCCAAATTCAAATTAAATTATACTAAAATCCAAATCAAATTAGACTAAAATCCAAATCAAATTTGACTAAAATCCAAATCCAAATTAAAGACTAAAATCTAAATTAAAATTACATTTTACGAAAATCTAAATTCAAATTAAAGTGTACGAAAATCCAAATGAAATTTAAATGTAACTAAAATCCAAATTAGAATTGAATGCAAATGTAACTAAATTCAAAGTTAAAATTTAAAGTAACTAAAATCCTTTAAATTAAGTGTAACTAAATTTCAAATTTAAATTAAATGTAACGAAACAAATCAAAATTAAATGTAACTGCATTCGTAATTAAACTTAACTAAACTCCTTTAAATTAAATATAACTGAATTCCAAATTAAAATAATTTTTTACTAAATTCCAAATTTAAATTAAATGTAACGATATTTCATGATTAAATGTAACTAAATTCTTTTTTTTTTCAGACATTGACCAGCTTCGTGAGAGACTCCTGGGATTCAACACGGTTTTGGAATACGCCGAACCGCATGGACGTTGATTATAGTGCAGTTACTAGCGCACAAATTCTCATTTAGTTATATGTATATTTATTTACTATGAAAATTTTGCCAACTTTTGTTGTATTCCACAAAATACATCGAAAAAGGGATTTTTAAAGAAACGAAACGCAATGTAATTTAACAAAAAATAAATTTGTTATGTAATTATATTAATTATACTTTAATATATACCTTTATATTTTAGCCATTAGCAGCTAATTATTCCTTATTAACCCGTTCGTTCCTATATAGGCATCCAACGATTTATATGGAATCGAAATATGTAAGATTCCTTGTACCAGCGTGCATTATATGTTATATGTAATTATATATACGTACATATATACATATATATATAGAATATATACATGTATACATGTATTATATGCACACTCAGTACTAAAACGAATTTATCTTCAACAATTTAAATACAAAAAATTACCAATTGTAAGCGATTTGTAGTTCGATTTAGATACGAGTTTAGAATTTTTTTTGTAAAGAATATCGACTTTTGTTTGTATAGAAGAATTCCAGACAAAATATTGCACAAACAGGTGTTACAAAGGCCAAGGCAGAGAGAGATTGTAAAAGTATTTATTATTAAGATATTAGATCTACACAAGTGCCTGTGTAGCTTTGGACAAATTATTTATTGTTAATGTGAAGAAAATTATCTTTAAGAAAGGATGAAAGCCCAAGATGTAAAAGAAACTCAAGAAGAGCAATAATGATGATTTAAAAAAAAATAAAGTAAATTAATTTTTGAGCAATGAATATCATGTACATTATTCATCGAAGGTCAATATAGTGCCTCCATTCCATATAGATTTGACCCAGTTAATGGTAATTGTGTTACTAATTGCATATAAATACAGGCTGTTGAACCAGGTGAAAAACACGGAGAAAAATGTCTTTGCAGTTACTGGAAATATTCGTGAAAAATAAATAAAAAAGATGTTTCTTAGCGTCCATAATGAAACGTTTCAAATTGCATTTTTTGACTTGTTTAATCTCTTCCGATGAATATCCACAGTTCATTTTGCACGCATGTGACCCAAAAGTATAATTAGAATACTTAACATACAATTAATTGCACCTTGGTCAGATGGCTTTTCCCGTGATTAAAAATGTGTTTAATTACAACATCATCGGCAATCTTTGCCCTCACCGCTGGCCTTATCTGGGCTTCCCCTATCAAATCCACCAAATGAGTGATACTCGAAGATGTCATGGGATGTTTTTAATTAAAAATAATTTTTATTAAGAGACGAAATCCACACGTGGAATTCAAACTGTCATGATTGCATATTGACGATGATTGAAGGGTGATTGTTTCATATTTAAAAGTGGGTTACGAGTTCCAGTAATTTCAGTTTTTTAAATTAATCCTTCAATTGCCACCATGCAGAAAATCGTCCTCGTCCTTGTGGCTCTGGCCCTTGTTCATAACTCTTCAGGTATTATGGTTATTAGAAAAACAGAATTTAGAAAAAATACATAGTTAAAATTGTTTAGAAAAAAATAGTTAAAATTATGTAGAAATAAATAGCTTATATTATTTATAAAAGAATAGTTCAAATTATTTAGAAAAAAATAGTTAGAATTATTATTTAGAAATTTTATCTATTTATTATCTAGAAAAAATAGTTAGAATTATTATTTAGAAATTTTATTTATTTATTTATTATTTAAAAAAAATAGTTAGAATTATTATTTAGAAATTTTATTTATTTATTATTTAGAAAAAAATAGTTAGAATTATTATTTAGAAATTTTATTTATTTATTTATTATTTAGAAATACTAGTTATTTATTTATTATTTAGAAAAATTATTTAGAAATACATAGCTTCTATTATTTAATTCCATTAGTTTAGTTCCATTATTTCTATTATTTCTAATTATTTAGCGAAATATATAGTTAACATTTTTTAGAAAAAAGCAGTTAAAATTATTTTGAAATACATAAATAGTTCAAATTATTTTGAAAAAAATAGTTAGCATCATTTGGAAATAAATAGTACAAATTATTTTTTTTAAATAGTTAAAAGTGTAGAAACAAATAGTTAAGAAGTAAAGATTATTTTGGAAAAGTAGTTAAAATTATTTATATAGAAATAAATAGTTCAAATTATTTAGAAAAAAACATCTGCAATTATTTATAGAAAAAAGATTTAAAATTATTTATATAAAAAGCATTTAAATCTGTTTTTATTATAGGAAAAAACATTGCAAATTATTTATATAAAAAACATTTAAAATTATTTATAGAAACAAATATTTGAAGCTATCTACAGATATGTAGAAAAAAGTGCATTTAATGTTGATAATTTGCAAATTTTTGAACGCAGAATAGAATAGAATTTTGTAATACAATTTTATTGACATTTTGCAGCATTGCCCCGACGTCGGGGATGGAAGCCGAAGATTGTGGGCGGGGAGCCCGTTGTGAAGAATGAATTGCCTTACCAAGTGAGCTTTCAGTATGCTGACGCGCATTTCTGTGGGGGGACCATAATTTCCGAGAAGGTCGTCGTCACGGCTGCGCACTGCGTCTTCGAGGGCCTGGAGGACCTCATGTCTGTCCTGGCTGGAGAACATAGCCTTTCACAGGTGGATGGGACAGAGCAGAGACGGAAAGTGACCTCTGTCGTCGTCCATGAAAACTATGACCCCGAACCCAGTGTGAGCCCCAATGATATTGCCCTCCTCAAGCTCACCCAACCATTCACCTTTAATGGGGCCGTGAAAGCCTTGCCTTTGGCTCCGGAAGGACATGATGCCACCGGTATACTATTTCCTTCATTTTAATTTATATAATATAATTTATTACATGCATGTTTTTAATTAATTTTTTTAATTTTTAATTTTTTTAATTTTTTTAATTAATTAATTAATTAAAAACATGTTTTTAATATTTTTGATGCAAATCTTTTTAAATGGTGTAAAAATTTTGCAAGATGGTGCAAAATCTTTCAACATATTTAATGCAAATCTCTTAAAATTCTGGGTGAATATGGGTCGTAAAAATTTAAAAATTTGTGTACAGATCTTCTAATATATTTGGTGAACATTTATTAAACTATTTTGTGTAAATGTTAGTGGACATTTGCAAAATGTGCACCTAAATTTTACGTGTAGGTGCAAATTTTTGCAAATGTTGGTCTAAGTCGTTCAAAATTCAAGTGCTAATCTTTAGAAATTTTGTATGGAAGTCTATTAAAATTGTGGGCACTAATTTTCGAAATTTTTTGCGTACATTTTAAATTTTTTAGTTCACATTTTTCAAAATTTGGGACCAAAATGTAGGCTAGGCTAAATGTAGGCGCTTTTGCAAAATGTTTTTGTAAATTATTAAAAATTCAGATTCAAATCCTCCAATTTTTAATGGAATTCTTTAAAAATTGTGGATGCTAACTTTGAAAACATTTTGGCACAAATATTTTAAATCCTTGAGTGCAAAGACAAAATGTGGGTCCGAATTTGGCAAAATTTATAAGTGCAAATCTTTTAAAATTCATCTTCAAATCTTTCCAAAGTGTACAGAAATATTTTAAAATTGTGGGTACAAATTTTGAAAAACATTTTAGTATAAATATTTTAAATCTTTGAGTGCAAAATTTGAAAATTTTAGCTAAAAATCGTTCAAAGTTGATGCAAATTGTGAGTTTAAATTTTCTGTGAGCATCTTTTAAAATTTTTAGTACAATCCTGTCATTTGGATGTAGATTTTTGAATATTTTCAGTGCATAATTTTGGATGTTTCTAATGCGCATAGGTGAAGCTCTAGTTTCCGGTTGGGGTGACTTGGACTGGAACGGCGAGGCTCCCGATCTTTTGCATAAGGTCCACGTGACGATCGTGTCGGACCAGGACTGCACGGCGGCTTATGGAGGTGAAATGACGGAAACGATGATTTGCGCCGGGCAGCCGGAAGGAGGGAAGGACGCCTGTCAAGGAGATTCCGGCGGTCCGCTCGTAGCCAATGATAACGGCTATAGCTACCTGGCCGGCGTCGTGAGTTGGGGCGAGGGCTGCGCCTTCCCCAACTACCCGGGCGTCTACACGGAAGTGGCTTATTTCCTTGACTGGATTGCCATTCATTCCGCCAACTAAAATGGCCTTCAAATATACCTTGAATATAAGGGCCTTCCTAAATGTCTGTGATAATAAATTCAAAAATTCAAAAAATCAAAAAAACTAAAAATTAATATATGTGCCATGGACCCATTTGCTATGCCGTGACATACATATTACATTTGACGTGAAATTGGTCTGTATAATATTCATAATGTTATATGTATTGTATATGCAATAAAGAGGAGTGGATAACAAAATATTTGCCAGTGAGTAAAAATTGTCAAGATTTATTTTTGGATCCAAGATATTGTTTTAAAATGTCATCTGACGCTTTTTCGGCAATCAGCATTGTGGGCGCCAGTGTGTTGGCGTTGGTTATCACGGGCATGATGGAGGCATCCACCACTCGCAGGCCCTTGACCCCAATGACCCTAAACAAATTCGGATTTTTTTTCATTGATAATATTTGTTTCATTTTTTCCTTGTTACTAAAAACTTGTCCGAAAAGTTTGTATATATAGGCAAAGTTTCACAAAAATGGATACAAATGTATGTATAACAAAAGTGGCCAAGCAAGTGTCTACTATACTGAAAATTTGCTTATAAACATGCACTTTAGCATACAAATTATCTTTTGTATGTGTATGCATAAATTTTGAATGCAAAATCCTTGAATTCAAATTTGCATTTAAATTCTGAACTCAAATTTGTATATAAATTCTGAACTTGAATATAAATTCTGAACTCAAATTTATATATAAATTCTGAACTCAAATTTATATATAAATTCTGGACTCAAATGTTAATATAAAATTTGAATACTTATATAGGTATACATTTTAAATACAGAGTATTTAACAGTATATAAATTTTGAACGCGTGCATAATTATTGAATGATTGTGCATTTTGAATCCAAAGTATACACATTTTAAATATAAACTTGTGTGTACATTTTTAAAAATTTTGAATTTGTACATAAATTTTGAATACAAATTTGTATATGCATATTGAATACAAAACTGTACACAAATTTTTATATGCATGTTTGTATTTATGTACATATGTACAAATTCATGTATACAGTCCCCTGTATAACAGTACTCTCGTTATAACAACAGCAAAAAATGCTCCCCTCAAAAACTTTCTCCATGTGTTAACATAGATATGTCTGTTCTCTATAACAGTTTTTCGCTATAACAGGCGAAATTTGATGCTTTATAGGGTGCTGTTATAGCGAGAGTCGACTGTACAAGTTATTTGTATTCAAAATGTATTTACAAATTTGTATTTAAAATGTATATGCAAGTTTGTATTTAAAATGTATATACTTCGTACATAAAGTACATGAATTTTAAATGCAAACTTGCATATACATTTTAAATACAAATTTGTAAATACATTTTGAATACAAATTTTGAATACACACTTGATATTTGTTTTAAAATACCTAAATTTCGAATCTACCACCGCCTTGGAATCTCCTTGCCCATATCCCATGCGGCAAGTGCCAACGCTGTGATGGCCAGTCCGAGCTTTGTGGCGGATATAGCATTTCCAGTACTCCCTACTTCGATAAATGTACAATAAACAAGGTAGGTAAGGATGGAGGCTGTACATGGTTCCTATGGCCCTGAAGGAAGGCGTGGTTTCCAGGATTCGCAGGCAAAAATTTATTCCTAAAAAAGTCAAAATTTTTAGAATCTTCAATAAATTCCTAAAAAAGGACTGCTCTAATTATAGTTTCACATATAAAGGGCAGTAGAAATTTTCCAAGGACACCTGCATATTGAGTTAGAACCAAAAACGGGTTAAATATAGTGAAACCTTCAATGGTCACATCAAAATCCGTCTCATCCCAGAAGTAATTGTAGCGGAGGACGGGCAAATGATTGTCGGCCATGGACGTGGCACTCGCATTGTGGGTGAGCATGCCCCTGCTCAAAGGCCTGCCATTGAATACAATACACCCGATTTCCTTGGGCTTGCTGCCGATGAAGTAGGAATATTGCACCTGGATATCCGGCCATTTATTCCATTGTATCTCCTGGTTATTCAGAAACTGAATGGGCACACCGATGCCCAGCAAGGCTCTGAGGGAAATTGTGTACGCCTCAGCGCTCTGCGCTGATCCCGTGAAGGGACCTTTTGAGCAAAATTTCCTCCTTTTACATCAAATTATACCGTCAAATATGCTAGATTTTTGCATTTTTGTGAAAAATCTACCAGTTCCGTTCTTTTTGAACTCTTCAATGTCCGCGTAGGTGAGATTATTCTCAAAATTCCAAGCATACTCGGGATTATTGATGTGAAATGGCTGGATTTCTACTGAGGCATGGTCCATCAAATTTCGTCCGACTGGTAGAATGCTAACGGGATCCGCCTGCAACATTACACGTATAGTTGTGTATAAACAGGATCAAAATAAATGTTTAAAATCAAAAATAAATATTTAACATCAAAAATGAATATTTAAAATCAAAAATGAATATTTAAAATCAAAAATGAATATTTAAAATCAAAAATGAATATTTAAAATAAATAATTAAAATATAAAATAAATGTTCAAAATCAAAATGAATAAATTGTGTGAAATGGGAAAAATTTACGTTTGCAGCCTTAATTTCCTCGCCGGGCCCAATTCCGGATTTAAAGAGAATAATGGGAGAAATAAATGTGCCGGCGCTGAGGATCACTTCCCTTTTGGCCTCGGCATAAGCCAACACTCCGTGGCGTGTGTAAATGACCCCGACGGCTCGCTTATCTTCGAAAACTACCTTTTGGAACACAAAACTGGTTTACATTGGAGTCTCTCCATAACAACATTATTCGTCCTTCCCTTGAATGTTGCTTTAGAGAACTATTGTTTCTCAGAACATGAATAATTGTGGGACAAAATGATACTAAATCGACAAAAATCCGATTTTAAATAGGTATTTGCATGTGTTTTAAGGTTTTAACGCAAATTACAGAATTCTATTTGAAACGTGACGATTTCGCTCCAGCGCGGTGTTTAGTTTCACCATTTTGCCCGCTCAAAATAAGAATGTTGTTATAGCGAACATCTAACTTTTGTTATTCTATTGCGATAAGGGCGGGGAAAAACATATTGTTGCAGAAAAATGCTATATAGAAATATTGTTATATAGAACAAGTTCATAATCTATAAATGCTACGGGGGAATGATAAATCTTGTTATAGGGGAAATGTTGTTATAGAGAAGTTATAGAGAGACTCCACTGTGCTAAATTCTCAATTTAATTTGCAGAGGAGTCTCTTTATAACAACATTCTCTAAAACAGCATAACGTTACAAAATGCGTTATGACGTCCGGAAATTTACGCCGCTGGTTTACAAAAGCATGTTAAATTTGTTTTCTATAACAGCACTATAGTGCTGTTAACTATGTGCACATTAGAATTGTTAATGTTAATGTGGGTATATAATTATTAATGAAGTTTTCACGGCAGTGTAGACAAAAAATTCGTTATAACAGCAAAATTTCTGGTTCCGTTGGATGTTGTTATAACGAGACTCCACTGTATAGGATAAAATGCATACATACGTGCATATTACCTATTTAGCAGAATAAAAGCATGTCTACATTAGATCGTATTTTGACTTAAAAATAGTACATAGTTGTGGTTGCATTTTTTAATACTCGAAAGTGCAGATATAAATAGGATTAAGTTGGGAATTAATTCAAATTTATTAAGGCTGACCTATACCTCTGAAACAAAGGAGTATTGGTGCACTCTCAGATTTTCTCTCGCCCCTTTCTTCATGAGTGCCTTCAGGTAAGCCGTGAATGTACTCACTCGCCGTCCTTTAGTCTTAGCAAATGCGAGTGGACTGAAGCCTGGAAATATTTCCCAATTAAATTTTTGACTCATATGTATTTACTGCAAACTAAATGACAACTTATTTTTTTTTAATTGAAATTGTTTTTAAAAATTTTGAGAATTATTATTATTTTTACCCATCCCTTGAGGTCCATTGGGATCCCGGACTTCGTAGCCACTTTCCTTCCCAGCCTGCAACCACACGTTAACGCCGGGAGCAAATGAGTCCTCCGTTATGTGAAAAGGTCCTTGTGTGCCTCTGTTGCCTAAAATTCACAAAAATTCACAAAAAATAGGACCAGTTCTTGCGGAGGGACACGTGAAAAATGTTTAATTGTGGTCAAATGAGACAAAAGAGAATTCCAATGACAATTTACCCTTCTCCGTGGAAAATGTCCCGGTGTAGTTTTCAATTTTAATGAAATATTTGAGAACGTTTTCATATTTCCAGGAATTGTCCCGGGTCAACTGTGCCCACACATCGTAGTCGTAGGGGTGACCCCGCTCCCAAATGAGGTCATTGTGGGAGCTGGAGCCGCCCAGCATTTTTCCCGCTGTAACGGCAACCTTCTATACATCACAAAATAAAAACATATTCGCTTAATTGGTCATATCATATACAAATTCTTATTTTTGGTCATTGCTTTCACCAGCAAAATTTGTAAATAAATACATACAAATATAAATAAAAAAATACGTGAATAAAAAAATTTCGGGATTTACCCCGCCATTTTCCCTCCCGGCGTTATTCTCGGACTGTGACTCATACAAAAAATTAATATCAGGCGAATCCCGGGTAATTGTATTCAAGATCGCCACATTCTGCATCGGCGGAGGCACTCCACCAGCCTCAATGAGTAGGACAGAGAAATTTTGAGACAACCTATTTGCAAGAATGCATCCGGCCGTCCCTCCCCCAACTGTGGATTTTAAATTGTAGTTGATTATTACATCAAATTAGCATTAAATTATATTTAATGCTTGAAAACGTAGAATTTTCTAAAAACGTATTTTGTCCAGAACCGTACATACAGCAGAGATAACATGTAAATAGCTACATAAGTGAATGTATATATATACAGTGGAGTCTCTATATAACAACTCTAAAGAAGGCGAAAAACATTGTTACAGGGAAATATTGTTATATATAGAACATTAAATATGCACCTCACATGTACGAAGGACTGGAAAAATAATGTTAAAGATAGATATCTTTAACTCAAGGTGACTAAACGCATAAAAAATAATAAAATTCGCGTTTTTGGCCCCGGATATCTAGGCCAAATACATCTTGAACGCCCTGGATATGGCGATTCCGTAAAAAAAAAGAGCATATTAAGCATAATCAATTTAAAAGGGCATAATTGATTTCAAATGGGAAAAATTCTCAACAAATGGCGCTAAAAATACTTACATTTTTATTTATAAAAATCAATATTTCCAGGAAAATTTTATAGTTTTACTTTTACATATAACGACATGTTTTTAATTATTATAGATATTTAAAGTATACCTATGATGAAGTCTGCCTGCTCCGGGATGGGCAAATTGAGACTGGGCGGTCTCTTGGGGAAGGCCCGGAGCTCATCCGCCTTCTTCTCCTTGCTCACGTGCAGGGCAATGAGGGAGAAGATGGAGGAGTAGAGGAGATTCCAGACCAAAGACATTTATTATTAATCTCCGGAGAAAATGTCCAAACAAATAAATCCGCCAAAATCACCTCAGGGACTCCTTTTGGTATTCCGTTGCCAACCAAATGTGTGTACAATACTAATAGATGCAATTACTCACCCAAATGGGTGACGACCTCCATTTGGCGTAACATGACATATCACTTATCTTGGAGTAAATGACTACCATTAAATCCTTTCCCATGCTAACAGTACAGCAAAAGCAAACAAGGAGTTATTATTACCCCAAATGCAAATGCAGTCACCTGCAATCAATGCGACGTTCATAATTAATTACATCACAATTATTATGTGCGTAGCAGCTGGTTTGAGCAACCCCAAAGCAAAACATACCCCGGAAATTTTGTTTGTAATAAAAATAAAGAAAAACAAACAGATTGACTATCTCTATAAGAGTTTAGGAAAACGTAGCTCAATTTATCTGTCATAAAGAATAACCGGTGCAGGTAATAATTCAAAACAGCTATACAGTAAAAAAAAATGTAATGGCGGTGGATGCAAAATTAAAGAAAACCCCATTAGAGTGGAGTCTCTCTATTACAACATTGAAGGGAAGGAAAAAAATATTGTTACTGAAAAATGTTGTTATATAGAACATTAAATATGTATGAACCTTCCACGAAGGGCAAGAAAAATAAAGTTGTTATAGAGAAATGTTGTTATAAAGAGACTTGCTATATAGAGAGATTCCACTGTATAGAGAGTAACGGGAGAAGCATGCGAGGGTGTGGCCTTATAAAACAGTTCAGTACAGAGAAGTCTTTCTATAACAAGTCTGTTTATAACAACATTTCTCTGTAACAACATTATTTCTTCAGCTCCTCGTATGTGTAAGGTGCATATTTAATGTTCATATATAACCATTTTGTCTTGTAACAATAAATTTCTCCCTTCCCTTCAGAGTTGTTACATAGAAACTCCACTGTATTGAGAAAGAGGATAAACGGGAGATTAAAAGCTAGAGAAAATACCGCTATAGAGAGAGAATTATGGGAAGGCTATATGTCGCAAAACCGTTACAGGGAGAAATAGGTACTTCATGGCGGAGGATTCAAAACTTCCCCAATACATATAGAGAAAAATGATAATAGAAAAATACATTTAAATACACTATAGAGAATGATTTTATCAATGAAAGCCTCTCTGACGGATTTGTGAATATCGTTAAAGTATAAAGACCGTTATACAGTGGGTCTCTATATATAACAAGTCTCTTTATAACAACATTTCTCTGTAACAACATGTTTTTTTTCTCTGTAACAACTCTGTTTTTTTCGCCCTTCGTACATATAAACTACATATGTATTTTATGTTCTATATACAGGAACTTTTCCTTGTAACAATATCTTTTACCATTCCCATCAGTGTTGCTATAGAGAGACTCCACTGTAGGTCGGTCCGTTATTCAGAGTCGAAAGAATTATGATTTTTTCCCCTCAAATTGGAAATTTTAATCCAATAAAAGAAGATAAGTGTTTGAGTGTGTGCGGGTATTATTATTGTATTCATATGATTTCTTATATACACAGTGAAGTCTCTATATAACAACTTTGAAGGGAAGGACAAAAAATACAGTGGAGTCTCTCTATAAAAACACTGAAGGGAAGAGCAAAAAATATTGCTACAGGCAAAATTTGTAATATAGAACAAAAAAAATGTACTTTACATGTACGCAGGGCGGAAAAAATAATGTTGTTATATAGAAATGTTGTTATAAAGAGACTTGTTATAGAGAGACTCCACTGTAAATTGTAATATATATATTTACAGGGTGATCCAAAATCAGAATTATTTTTATTTGTGGTCAAATCGCTAAAGTAAATGCTAATGTTAAGTTGCTTTTGCCCTCAAGTTGGTATACTTGTGTCGCTAAAGGGTTTTATCAAAGATATTTTGCTGGTAAATAACGATGGTTATAACGTACCCATTTAATAAGCATCTTTAATATCGCTTTTATTGAAGCTCATGAAGCAAGACATTTGGTCCTTTACATAATTTCAATTACAATACAATGCAATTAAATTGCAAGTCTATAGTGATTGTGAGAGCAAATTGGAAGTTAGAAGGAAAGTTCAGGAGACAAAAAAAAAAGGGTTGCTTGGTCCCATTTGGAAGTCATCAAGAAATACTACTGAACAAGGCGAATGACCTTTGACCTTTCACTCATCCGGGATATCATAAAAGTCAACGTGCTCTCCCTTGGTGAATTTTTTCTCCCCGAGAATCCTCATGAGCTTCCTCGTCGTCTGCTCCGGCGTCAAAATGTTGCCCTGCTCCCGACTCTCATTGAAGAGCTTCCGGGTCTCGTCGTCCCCCGTGTTCTGGCTGGCCTCGTCATAAATGGCGGATTCAAAGGGTCCTGGAGCGTAGTTCAACGTACTTATAGAAGGATCCTCCGCCGCCAAGCTCCTCATGAGCATGTCCCTGGCGGCTTTCCCGGCGCAGTAATATCCCCAAGTTCTAAAGGGTTGGACAGCCCCCAAAGAACTAATTTGAATCACGCTCCTCAGCTTCCCCGGATCCGAGAAGACTCGGAGGAATTGGGAATTGAGGAGGATCAAATGGAAGAGGTTGAAGCGGTAGTAGGCGTCAATTTCATTTAAATCCTCGTATTGGGACACTTTTAGGGCCAGATTCCCCAGGGATCCCGCATTGTGGACGAGGATGGCGTGATCAAAGTCCCCGGCTGCCCTCTTCCCCCCGGAGGTGACCGAGTCCCGGATGACTCGGAGGTATTCGGCCGCATTCGGTTGACCCAAGTCCAGGGCGGCTGTGGTGACCTCCACGGTGGGCGCCACGGCCTGGACGGCCGCCTTCGTTTCTTCCAAGGCCGAACCGCTCCGGGCAATGAGGAGGAAGCTGGAGCCGGGCCCGACTTTCTGGGCAAATTCAATGGCGATGGTTCGTCCGAGCCCTCGACTGGCGCCGGTCACCAGGACGAAGGACTTTTGGTTCCAGAATTCACCTGACATTTTGCCCTGCATAAACAATTGGCGCAATTTATTTCAACTGCTCTTGGGTGGCTGTCGGAGATAATTGTAAGTATAATTAAAACAAAGAATACATCTTAAACATGGACAAAATTTTGCTGCCTGGTTATAATTATAAAAATTTACGTTGCAAGGTAATCTTAATAATATTTCGCTGGTGGTAGAACGACGAGCTAAAATATGCTAACAGTCGCTTTTGTCGTTATTTCGCTAAAGTAAATGCTAATAGTTAGTTGATTTTGCCGTTAAGTTGGTAAATGTGTTGCTAAAGTGATATATAAAAGATTTTTATTTGCCTGTAAATAAATATAGCTAAAGTATGTATGCAAATATATAGATTTTGTATGCAAATATATAGATTTTGTATACAAATAAATATAGATTTTGTATATGCAATTAAATCATTAAAATATGTTAACATTTATATTTGGTATGTCGATAAATAGCTAAATGTGTATGCAAATATACAGTTAAATTTGTATACAAATAAATAGCTACATTTGTATGCAAATAAACAACTAAATTTGTACACAAATAAATAGCCAAATTTGTGTGCAATTATATCATTAAAATACGCCAATATTTATATTTTTTGTGTCGATAAATATCTAAATTTGTATGTAAATAAATATCTAAATTTGTATGTAAATAAATATCTACATTTGTATGTAAATACATATCTACATTTGTATGCAATTAAATAACTAAAATACGGTAACATTTATAGTTTGTATGTCCATAAATAGCAAAAATTGCACACAAGTAAATATTTAAATTTACACCAACATACGAGCTAAATTAGCAGGCAAGTAATTATTTTTTGCACCAAAATACGAGCTATATTTGCCTGCAAGTAATTATATTTTGCCACCAAAAGACGAGCTATATTTGCCTGCAAGTAATTACATTTTGCCACCAAAAGACGAACAAAATTTGTACGCAAGTAAATAGATTTTGTAAGCACATAAATAGCTAAAGTTATGTCACAACGTCACAAGTGGTTAATTTGCACCAAAATACGAGCGAAATTTGTATGTGAATAAATGTTTGTATGGGAAAAGTAGCCAAAATTGTCCCACAACAAATGCAATACTTGCACCAAAACACGAGATAAATTTGTACTGGAATAAAGAGCAAAAATTCTGCCCAAGTACAAAGCAAATGGTACTAACTTGCATTTGATTCGGCAGTTTGAATAAAAAATGTAAAAAATAAAAGCAATTTCAGGCAGAAATAAATTTTGAATTTACTGTAAACTAAAAAATCGAGCTATTCCCCGTGCACTAGCCGGGCCGATCCAGGTATTTAAACCAATCAACAATCCAGGAGCCAGATTTTTTATCTTATCACAGGATTTTTCCTTCAATTAAAATATGCACCTACATGTATGTAATGTAAAACAGTAAAACTAACTCTGAAACTCCTTCCACAATAACTTCAAATGTAATGTCCTAAAAACAATTTTAATGGAAAAATAAATTAAAATGTAGCTATAAATCCTGCATTGTATTATCGAAAAAAAAATCAATAAACTTCAAAATAAATATACCAATAAAATTAAATTGCTTGTACTCACTAAAAATTGGAATAAACCACTGGTTGAGCCTTTTTTTGGAAGAGAATTGAAAAATGTCCTGGAATATCGATTATCACGGCTTGAAGGCGGCGGCCAAACTGCTCTGGAAATCCCTGCTGACTTCCCATATAAAAGACATGGGCTGGTATACATTTCCATGGGTAGAAGCTATATCTGTTACTCCACTGGGATTCTTTAGCCCTAGGAGTGCAGAGGGAAATATTTGATTAAAAAAGGGCTGGAAAAGGATACTGGAGAAACGATGGAGAGAAGAGAAGCCCAAAAAGATGGGAATGTAATTTTATATTGGCGTTGAGCGACTATTAAAACTCACCGACCTTGGTTGAGACGAGACCAGAGAAATTTTTGGGGTTTAAAGGGTTAACCAACATTTTTTTTACTAATGTCACTTTCTGGTCATTTTGGGATTTTGTAACCATCTCATTTCAGGTTCTTCGGCTTATGAAATGCACCGGTTTGTTCTCACATAAAAAAAACTATTAAAAAAAGTGTAGCATCGTAGCATGCAACAATATTATATCTGATTTTTTATTTTATTTTTTATATTTCTTATGAAAAATGCAAAACGGTTTAAACCATGAAGGGAAGCCAGGAATTAAAGCGGAATAGTTTTCTCTTAAACTGAGATCAGGCCTATAATAAATCATGGAAACTGATGGAAATGGAAAGGGAATGGAAAGGGAATGGAAAGGGAATTTTGGAATGAATTATTAATTGGACCTAATTTAATTATTTACACTCAAAAAAACTAAAAACATGCTTAAATAAGTATCTGACGACGTATTTAAATGCGAAGCAGACAACCTTGCGATGGTTCCAGTTTTTGCGCGAAACCAATCAAATTTCAAAATTGTACATGTGTCATTAATTTCAGTCTTTTAATTTCAGATAGTAATTGATAAAGGACAATCTCACACAGTTAATTCGGATTGATTAAAAGCTAGTTTGATTTTGACGTTGACCTTTGACCCCATCGAAACATCACCTGATTGAAGGTAAGTTTTCTTTTCTGTATAATTAATTAAAGAAATATGTATTTGTATTGGTAATTCCGTAGAGAAAACCGTAAACATTATGTTTTAGCTGAATCTGAATAAGCAATATAAGATATTTCGATGATTTTTTGGTAACAATTAAAAAGGATTTTCTGATTGTTGAACGGGTTTCAGACAGTTTTCAGGTGACCGTGCAGTAAACGAGGAAATTTAATTCAGTTTTCTCATTTTCTGTGATTATATTATCGAAGTTGAAAATGTTCTTTTTTAAATTTCAGATCAGGAGTTCGATGTCGCTTTGAATGACCCACAATTGACCTGGAGAAAAGTGTGATTTTAGCTTCTGGTGTTCTGACATTTGTTTTTATCTTCAAAATGACCTTAAATGCCCTTTTGATCCTGAGTTCAGCAACCCTCCGGCGTCCGAGTCAAATCCGGTTCAATCTGACCTCTGTCCTTCAGAGCAAGTCCCGTTTTTCTGGGACCTTGTACATCGAGATTTGGAAGCCGGGAAACGTTCATGCCCCCGCCGGGGTCAATCCTCTCTATGGGAATTTTCGTCAATGGAGTCAAGCCTCGAAAACTATTTATTCCCTTGCCACAACAAGCGCTCCGTACATGGACGTTCGATTCATCGTTAAAAATTCGGTGCCGATTGATTCTCCCACATTGACCCAGCCCGCTTTGGTGACTAAGAAACTCGTGGATTTAGTTTTTGTTGACGGTCAGTTAAAGTCTCTTGAAGGAGAAATCAAGGACTTTGTGGGTCATGGAATAAGGAATAAAGGGAGCAATGTCAGTATCCAGTTCCTCTCTCCGAATTGTGCTCAAGAAGATGCGGAAGAAGCCAAAGATGACGGTATTGATCATAGTCGGAAATACTCTTTAATTGCTTTGGGTGGGACGTTTGACCGGATCCACAACGGTCACAAGATCCTCTTGACTGAAACGGTCCTCAAATGTGATGCGGAGATGATTGTTGGGATTGCTGATGGGATTATGACGAAAAGTAAATCTAAAATTATGTTTAAATATCAAAATATAATATCTAAAAATATGTCTAAATATCTAAATATAATATCTAAAATATGTTTTTTTGAGACAGTCCTTGCACTTTCATTATTAAATATTCATGTATTTAGGTAAAACATTGCACGAGTTGATGGAGCCTTATTCCGTTCGAGAACAAATTGTCCGAGAATTCCTGGAAGATGTATCTCCGCCCTTGAACTTCCGGATTTTCCCTCTGCATGATCCCTTTGGACCTACCGTGTCTGAGAAGGAGGTTGAGGCCATTGTTGTGAGTCAAGAGACTCTGAGAGGGGCTGACAAGATCAATCAACTTCGAGGTGAAAAGGGATTCCCACCTCTGGATGTTTATACCATTGATTTGGTAGTTGAATCCAGTAAGCAGTCTGAGATTGAGGAGGATAAGGTCAGCTCAAGTTCAAGGAGACTGAGAACTCTTGGTGAAAGGCTTCGACCTTCGGTGAGTAACTACGTTTTAACTAAATAAATTATTAAAAAAACATTTAGCTCATAACACTCATAAGACCGACTGAAAAGCTGATTGACCTTATCGAATGTCTTTGTTTGTAGCTCAGAGAGCCCTCCCAGCCGTACATCATTGGCTTGACCGGAGGAAGTTGTAGTGGGAAATCCACAATTTGTGATTACTTAACCTCCCTCAACATTGCCAGTATTGACTGTGATAAATTGGGTCACGAGGCCTACAAATCGGGGACCGAATGTTTCCAAAAATTGGTGAACACGTTCGGGGAAGAGATTTTGAATGATACCAAAACAGAAGTTAATCGGAGGGTGCTGGGACAGAAGGTGTTTGGTCAGCCGGAGGAACTGAAAAAACTGACGGATATCGTGTGGCCCGAGATTAGGAGATTGGCGAATAAACAGATAATGGCACTGATGACTAAGGGTCACAAGATTATCGTTTTAGATGCTGCCGTACTCCTTGACGCGGAATGGGATGACATGTGCCATGAAGTGTGGGTTGCTTTTGTGTCGAGGGAAGAGGTGATATTCTTATAATTACGCATAGATGTTTATAATGATTTGAATAAAGGGTTTTTTAATGTAGTTATCCCGATAAGATTTTTTGAATTGTGTATAAATTAAATTCCAGGCAATATCTAGAATCGAAGCACGTGACAAAGTTCCTAGAGAAAATGCCGAAAAACGGATTGACTCCCAATTGTCCAATCAAGAACGGCTCAGCAGAGCCACCTTCGCCTTTTGCTCTTTGTGGGAGAAGGAATTCACTCGAAAGCAAGTTGACAAGGCTTTAAATGATGTCAAATCTGTCCTGTCCAAGGCATACCCAACTAACCCGAAGCCAAGCCTAGTGCCTTTTCAAAAATGATACCGACCGACCGGATCATAAAATGGCTATTTTTACTTTTGTGGCTTGACAAAGAACAATTCCCTACAGATAATTTGTGCCAACTGTGATACAGTGAATATTTATTGGCAGTTGTTTAATTTTCCAAATTAGTCAATCAGTCCCAATATATCCATAGTCAATCCCAATATATGCCTTACATTTTCTCTCGCCATGTCACTAGTTGAGGTATACTCAATAATGTCTAATAAATGGAGTTTTCAACAAAATATTAATTCGCAGATCGTGTGACATGTACAATTGATAGAAATAAAATGGTGACAATAATATATGTACATACATATTACATCCATTCAAGTTTATAGTATAACTTGTATATTTTTTTCAATTCCTCCGGATAATATGGACGGAGTGGCAGTTTAATTTATAATTAAACTTTCAAGATTTCCAGGAGGGGAAGTCGCTCTTTATTAATTAGAGATCTTAGATACCCGATCGGGACAGATGGATGAACTGGAACGAAAGTGTAGATTTCGCAGTGGTCCATTGCAACGAAAAGCACGATTAAATTTGATGTGAATAAAAAATCCCACATTTCACCTCGTACATTTCATTGAAACGGCCTCGACTGCAATGTAAAATCCGTCAAATGGCACCGAAGACCTCTGGTATTTCCTCAATCCTGTGACAAAAAGAAGAGAGAAAATATTCGGCGGACATTCCTCGGTACAATACATTTATACATTTCTGGATACAAAGGGTTGCGTTGAAACAAAAATTAATTTTTATTCATTTCCAATGCCGAATGAATTTATAATGGGCGAGGAATCTAAATTGCTTCTCCAAGGGGTGACACTTTTCAAATCCAGAGCGTTGATTCCTCTTCCCAAGCACGTAATATATAACTCCGGGGTCCCCTCGTGGGCGGGAGTCTCCCTCGGGTAATCCCAAATACAGGAAGGGAAAGACTAATTTCATCCCCGGAATTATCACCAACAACATTTGACGTCCATTTTTTTTTTGTGGTGTATCCAAAGGACAGAAAGCACCACATTTTCTGGGTGTCATTATATTTAGTTTAGTAGTTACACATATCTACTAAAAGCGTAAACTATACGGATATTACCTATACCGAATTAATGTGCGTAAAAACACCAGGAGGAAGGTAAAGCCGGAAAACTTTCCAGAATGATTAATATTGAAATAAAATATTAATGTTAACTGCCAATAATTAAATAATAATTAAATTATTTTCCAAGAATTTTTTTCTGCATGCTCACAAACTATTTTTTTTTAAATTGCTTTTTAAACAGGAATCTTTAAATAAGAATTTTAGAAACCAATGTAATTCCCACTTCTTGCTTTCCTTTGAGCCGTTAAAGCGAGTTCCGGCATTTTTCCCACCATTAAAAAATCTCCACATTAAATATCCACACAAACATGTTAATTTTTTAATATTGTATTTTAGGATGAATGGAATCGAATAATAACCGCTACAATGATAATTATTATTAATTATTGTAATAATTAGCACACAAATTTGACCACCGAACGAATGCACTTACAAGGCTGCAGTGTTGAATTAATCCCAAGAAATCTGGCACTTGCCCCAGGACATACAGTCTCCAGGAAGCGAAGGTGAATTTTGACGTTTCTCCCGAGGACCTCCAGCTCCTCCAGTATTTTCGCCACTGCACAGAAACTTGTCTTCTCCAGGACAGGACTGATGTTCTTCATCTTCATTCCCGACTTATTTATACGACTAATCATGAGAATGCACATGAGAAGGGAAGACATGAGAGAATTGGCGAAGATGAGGACGAGACATTATTGAGAATTAGATACCTAGTCAATTTAAGGCATTATTCAGAACGGGGCTGGGTGAGAGAAAGTGAAACAACTGGGAAAGGTTCGGGGGAAGGGGAGAGACAGGAGAAAGGAAGAGGAGAAAGAGAGCGAGAGATAGACAGAGAGAGCTGGGAGAGACGAAAAACGACAAGAGACCGAGAGACAAGAGAGTGAGGGACAGAAAAAGAGAGAAAAAGAAGGAGAGAGAAGAGTTTAAAACAAGAAGGAGAGAGAGAGAGAGCAAGAGGGAATAGAGAGAAAGAGAGAAGCATAGGAAGGGTATAGAAACAGAAAATAAAGGGAAAGAGGAAAGAGAAAAAGAAAACCCGTAAAGAGACTGAGAGGACCGAGACAGAAATTGAAAGAGAGACAGCAAGAGGAAAAAGGCAGACAAGGAATGACAGAGACAGAAAAGGAAAGTGGCGGAGAGGTGAGGATAGAGAGGGAGTAAGAGGAAGGTGAAATGGAGAAAGAGCAAAGAGAGAGAAAACGGAAGGAGAGAAGAAGCAAGAGACGATACAGAGAAACAGAGAGGATAGAGAAGGAACGGAGAAACAGCTGAGAGGAACAGCTGAGAGAGGTAAGAAGAGGAGATAATAGAGAAGGAGAGAGAGAAATAGAGAGAGAAATAGGCAGAAATAGAGATAGAGAAAGGGGAAAGAGAAAACAAAAGGAAGGAGAAAGCAAGAGCAGAGAGAGAGATGAGAGCGATGGAGAAACAGGGGTGAAAGAGGAAAAATAGAGAAAGTTGAAGGAGAGAGAGAAGTCGGAAGGAGTGGGAGGGCAAAGAAAAGAAAGTGAAAAAGGAAAGACGAGAGAGCGAAAGCACAGAAAGAAAGAAAGAAAAAAAAGAGCGAGAGACGGAAGAAAGAGGATCGTGAGAGAGAGAGAGAGAGAGAGAGAATGAGGAGGAGGAAAGAGAGGAGGGAGAAAGAAAAGAGAGAGAGTGAGTGAGATAGAGGAAAGAAAGAGAGAGAGTGTGGTAGAGAAAACAAAGATAGAGAGAGTGAGATTGAGAGAGAGAGAGAGAGAGAGAGAGAGAAGAAAGAGAGAGAAGAGTGAGAGAGAGAGAGAAGAAAGAAAGAGAAGAGTGAGA